>GL380711.1:2962-25606 GCA_000143925.2 Caenorhabditis brenneri
GACCAAAGAATGATAGAAATCGAATGTCTCGCTGAATTCCGCTTTGAGAACTTTTCGTCGCGATTGATACCAGGAATTGGCAGATGTGTGATGAAAGACTGGAAAAAGTTAAATGATTGGATTGAATAGATTCACAAGAAACATTCTCCTAATTCGACGAAAGCACTTTGAATTTCTCCCAAATGTTCATGTTTCAATTTCAAATACTTGTCATTTACGAATGTCTGGATATTTTTGACGCATTCATCTCGAAGAGCTTGACTGTCTGAACGTTGTTGTTTCACCAGTTTTTGAAGTTCCTTCTTCATTTCTACGTACTGAAAATCAAAGTATTGAGAATAAGAAAAATGAAAAAAAAAGGCTCACTCTAGGCCAATACGAATAAATGAACTTTTTGAGTCTTCTCAAATGTTTTGGTCCGACTTCCTGCAAATTTCTTTCAGCTGCTCCTAAAATTGCCGTGTTTTTTGCAATTGCTTCGTTCATTGCCGGTTGCAGTTTAGTGTCCGATTTCCAGAAGTTTTCAGTTTGCACCACTTCTCTATTCAACTTTTCAGGAGCCGCTTGCATTCTCTCACTTTTGAAGTTCTCCATATCGGTTGTTCCGTTTCCACGTCTTATCATTGTGCACAGAATGTGATGGATTTGTTGCATCGCAACCTGAAAATATAAGGAGTGAAAAAATTCAAAGAATCAAAAAAACCAGTTAGTTTTTCGGAAGATTCACAGTAATCTAGTCAAGCTTACCTTATATTCTTCCATTAATTTCGCATTTTGAGCAAGTTCTCCTTCAAGTTGCAATGATGCCAAGTCGGGTTCATCTTTTCTGAAAAACGATTATTCTTTCTAGTTGTTTCCAATAAATTATTTCGAGAACAAAACGAAATTTAAAAAAAATCGCCAACTCACGGTATTTGAATATTGAATTGGCGTCCTCCAGGTGCAGCCTCAATCATACTTCTTCTGGATCGTTCTTCCTGTTTCGCAGCCGTCGGTTTCATCGTTCTCGGACCCATTCGCGCACTTTTCAAATCTCTTCTCGCTGACTTATTCATATTTTTCCCTTCTTTTTTATCCATTTTTGACATTTCTGATGGTTTTGGCACCGATTGTTCCTCCTTATCACGACACTTAGCCTTTTGTTTGAGGGCACCTCCAACTGGGGGCACGTCGGTTTCCGAATCTTTCTTTTCGAGTCCATCAGAATTCCCATCGGGACTTCCTCCCATTTTTTATCTTCTAAAATTGGAATTTAGAGTAGGGAAGTTAAATTGAATGGCTCACCTCTTTTTGACAACTGATGTAATGATAAATAATGAACATTTCCACGTTTTACAACGTTCAAATTGGAGAATAGAGAGTTTATAAGAAGGACGGAACAACACGTTCATAAATAATGCGTCGAAATAATGCAAATATAATTATTATGGGGTTGGAAGGGGAAAAGTATCAAATGACAAATACTTGGAAAGGTTCAGGAGACACAAGGTTTACACTAGGTGGTCTTTATTAGAACATTCTTAGAAGTTCTTTAGGTATTTAGATGCTTTGTTTTAGTTAACTTTTTTCATGGTCATTCTCAATTACGTTCCAGATTGTGATTGTTTTAAAAATTGACATTCGAAATAACAACTTTTGGTTTTTTTTCCATTAAAAAATGCTTATATTCAGTAAATACAGGTCAACGTCCGGATCGGATTCTCGATCGCTTTCATTGTTTTTTTTTATCAATGTTCCTCTGAACTTCAGAAAATTGAACGTCATAACTCGACCACTTGATCCCACTCTTGAATTCATTTGACTCATTTATTTTTAACCTTCTCGAGTGTCCAATAATTCGTTCTTTCTTGCGAAATCTTGCTTCAATTTTTTCTTTCCCACTGGTTTCCAAAAGTTTTTTCCAGCGTCATTATGGGTATTGTTCCTCAAATGATGAAGCCTGGATTCGAAGACCTACGAGCCATTGGATATCAAACAGATGTTCCTTATGTGGCACTATCTAATTATTGTTGGTCGTTTTCCTGTCCAAAGCCTGGAGCAGAAGTGGAATTTTTGGATTTGACATTTCAAGTGATGAATTCTACCGGAACAATTATACAGATTGATGCAGATATTGAACAATCTATTGACATGGTGAGTTCCCTGAAGAATTCTAGAATATGGATCCTAATTTCTAATTATCTTCAGGTTGGAAATGGATCCGCCGATATCACTTTGGTAACTGCTCGTCAAACTTTAGACCGTATGAAAAAGGTTAGTCTCATTTAATAATAGCTTTTCACTTTCAATATTATTTCTTTTCAGGTAGATTTCACCACTCCAATTGGTTTTGTGTACTACGGTTATTTGGTTCGAGAAATTCCAGAAATTGCCGTTGCTGATTATATCATGAGACTGTTTGATTATGATGTAATGATGACAGTTTTCTGACTACTAACAAACTTTGAATTCATTTCTAGACACTTGCCATTCTGATATCTTTTGGACTAATCATCGGAACTCTTGTATACTTGTATACGTGGATATTCGACAAAAGAATAAGAAGTCTATGGGATTGGTTGATGATCAGTTGTTCTGGTATCTACATCCCTTCAACCAATTTGAATTCAGGATAAATGTTCAGGTATCGTTCGTCAATTCATGTTCAAAATCTCTTCTCCAATCTGTGCATTGGTACTGATTGGTTTCTGGTTATGGTGTTGTCAAGTGATTATAACCTATTATGAAGCAAAGTTGAAGAGTTTTCTTCTGTTATCTCATCATCGTGGAACTATTTTCAATACATTGGATGGAGTTCTTGAAGCAGCAGAGCACAAAGGATGGACATTGGTTGTTCAAGAAAGGGGTTACACTCCATATTTGTGGTGTAATCCAGAACAATGTAAACGATTGGATAGATTGAAATCAAAGTAAGTATTTTGGAAGTTTAATGGAAAGTTTTTACTGAACAAAACCTGATTTTAAAACCTGTATCGTTAAACAAATTTTCAGAATAGTGTTTCTGGGGGCTGACGACGACTTGAATCTGGTGATTGCTCAAGAGAAACACGTTGGATTTTCTGCTGTGGCTAGTGATCTTGCTCAGTCGGATATCACTTATTTTGATTTTCATGCTAAAGTTTTATTTGTGAGAGATAGAATTATGGCACCAGAGTATCTAGCTTATGCTGTCAATAAGTGAGTTTTAGTGAATTAACCCCAATATCAGAATAGATATTTCCAGAAATGTGAAAGGTCTACGAGAAAAGTTCAACAGAGCAGTTTCCTATACGAAAAACGGATATGATACAGTACGATCTCGATACATTGCATCATTTCCAGCATACAATTCAATAACTTCACAATCGCAGACAGTAAGATTATAATTTATTTACATGTGTTTCGTTCAATATAAAAACTAAACAGGTGACAATTCTTCAAACAACTCACTTCTTACAACTATATAAGTTCTGCTTGATAATGTATGCAGCGGCTGGAGTTGCACTTTTGCTGGGTGAGCTTATTTCGGGAATTTTGAGTTTGTAACGGAAATGATTCAAAACATTTCTCTTCAACAAATAAAAAGCATTATTTCAGAAATCCTTTTCTACCGTATGACACGCCATTTCGAGCTATTTGGGCACACTTACGACTATCATTTATCCGGATTTGAATGGAGATTTGCTCGACCTAAATGGGTACATTTCCCTCGAAGAAATACTGTCATTCTACCTTTACCTAAAATGCATAGTCCTGAAAGACGACGGGTCACCATCGCCTAATTATTACTGGTCTTGATGATCTCTTCCTATAAATACGAAGATTTTTGATTTTCCGATTCTTTTTGTTAAAAAAGAATCATTCATAACTCTGCTCTGAATGAAGGTATCGCTCTAAAATTGTTTAGAAAATGTTACATTTTTCCTTCGCACCCTCACTGGATTCGGACATCGCCATAAAAGTAAAAAAAAGAGAATTTTTTGAGTATTCAAATAACTTTCAGGCTTTAAAAAAAAAGAATTCAAGACTCGATGGAATAGTTTTCATTTTGAAATAATACCAACAATACTGTTTTGTCAATGTGTCTTTGTAACAAAGTATAGGCAAAATTCAAAAAGAGGTAATAATACTAGAAAACAAATGGCAATGAAGCTTTCATAATACAAAAATAAATATTACTGGTCGGTGGTTTCGCATTTTGTACAGACAAGGAATACAGTATTCCGCGGTGTTTCGTTGTTTCGTTTACTGAAAATTAAACTGATTTAGAAGTAAATTGACCCGGAAAACTAACCAATTTAGCTTGACGCTCAACCCATCCATCGATGGCAGATCCGATCTTTTGCTCATCCTCAGTCTCCTCATCTCCTTCATTCTTCTGTTGCTTACGGGCCTTCAATGGCATGGCGACAGCGGCAGCTGGCCAGTTGGCGGTCATTCTAGCGACATCTGGCCAGTTGGCTGGAACTGGTGGAACGTAGTTGTAGAATGGAGTGGCTGGACGCCAAGCGGCTCCGTAGGTAGACCCTGAAAATGTATTCTTTCTTAGGAGTGTCCTAATTTTCAGATAGTTATGCTGCTTTAGGTTCATGTTGCACCGGAAGGATTGAGTAAATATTGACTGCCCCCGGAAGTCTTCATTCTAAAATCTGGTCAGCTTTTTTGTTGACAATTGCCGCGTGTTTCTCTCCGTACTTTTTGTTCTATTCACACCTTTTCCCGCCTTTTGAAATAGAAATGTTGCTTATTTAAGGTTCAAGAAAAGGAAAAAAAAAACTAGTTTCACTTACAGATTGGGCAACAGAAATATGGTCCAATATCAACAGAGTTGGTGGCATAGCAGTAAGATTGTGGTGGGCATTGTGGCCATGGTCTCTTTGGATCGCATTCAATTGGAAGAGATGGTCCTCCTGGGCATTGTCCAACTGGAGCAACAACTGGAGCAACGACAGCTGGCTGTTGAAGAAGTGGGGCTGGTGCAGCAACTGGGATAGCTGGAGCAGCGGCGACTGGAACTGGAGCGAAAGCAGGGCGGACCAAAGCTGGGGCTGCGGCAACTGGGACTGGAGCAAAGGCTGGACGGACAAGAGCTGGTGCAGCAGCAACTGGAAGAGCTGGAGCTGCGAGGAGCACTGGATTACGTGGGACTTGAGCGGCTCCTGCCAATGGAGCGATGTATTGACGACGCTTGCTGCTCTTGCCTTCTTCTGGAAATGATGAGATCTAGCAGAAGGCTTTTCAAAAAAAGAGTTGTTATCAGAAATTTTGAATTAGCTCGTTTTTGAATTCACGAAGTTCAGGCTTCCAGATTTTTCATCTAGTTTGACTATAAAGATTTCTTTATACATGAGAAATGTTAGCAAAAAAGGACGGTTGAAATTCAGAAAGCCAATGATACAATATTTAAGCGTTTTGGTCCACTCGAGGAATTCATACTACAGAAGTCTTCAGGATTTTGATGAAGAATAAAAGAAAAAAGAAGATGTTTAGTTCAAAGTCATTCGAAATGTTGAAGATAATGATTCAAATCCAAAAGGATTTCCAAAATATTCAAATTTAGAAAGTTAAAATTTCAAAACCCTTACCAGTCGAAGGCGCAGCAACTGCCAACGCAATCAGAATCGAAGTCGTCAATACTTTTCCAAACATTTCTTTTTTTTTTCGATGGAGAAAAAGCGAGAAGCTTGATGGTTATTTGTTGCCATTCATTTCACTTTTATACTCCTTTGCTCACCGAGTTCCGTCCTTTTTCCGCCGACGCAACGCTCCGCCTTCTGCCGCCTCTCCGTTTTTTTTTCTTCATTTCGCGGAAATTTTTCCGGGGCAAGAGGATGAAAAGTTACGTGTGAAGTGTCAAATTCAGGTTTTTTGACAGTTTTCTCTTCTTTTTTTTCAACACACAGCTGTGTCTGCTACCTTTGAATAATGAATAGAATGGAATGTGTGAAGAGAGTGAGATGAAGTGTCAAAGGTTGGAAATAAGACTATGAGTCAATGAATCTAGTTTGAATATTTGAATACATATACTTGAACGAACACTTTTGGCTCAAATTACAAGTATGTTCCAGGTGAATGAGTCATTGGGAAAGAGAAGATACTGTCATGTACCTCTACTGGAAGTGATTGAAGAATTACGAACTGAAAATCATGACGGAACAAGCAACTTCTTATAAATATCACCAGTTGAGACAGTTCTTGGCACTTTCAAAATTAATGAGGCTCATATGATAGGTTCATTCGATTTTCCTTCTCATTTTTCAGCTTCCTTTCTGAAAATATAGAACAGTTGAATCCCTAAATGTCTGGAAAGTTTTTTGCCTCATCCAGTTTCATATAGTCGAACGAATCTGCTCCGTGTACTCTCCGATTGGAAAATCCATTTGTCTTTAATATTTCATTTTCGGTATTCCCTTTTCTGAAGTATGTCGCTTTACGATCTTCAAGCATATTTCATTTCTCCACCAAGTAAAACCCATCTCCTCTGATACTGTCTTTGAGGTAAAAAAATTCTTCCAGTTATGAAAATATTCATTTAATATTCATTTAATTTTATAGTGTTCTACTTTCAAATAAACTCGAAACATCAATAGCTCAAAAAAACAACATTTCGCGTCCACCAGACGCCTCTGCACACTTGTCCCCTTCCTTTACTTCTTTCGTCTCCTCTACTCTCTTCCCGAAGTGTTTTCTATATTCTCTCATTTTTCATAGTGGTCAACTGGGAAGTAGTTTTCTGTCGGTCCTATGGTGTAGTGGTTATCACGTCTGCTTTACACGCAGAAGATCGCCGGTTCGAACCCGGCTAGGACCTACTTTTTGTTTTTGTTCAGGATATTTTTGATGGCAGGTTTCCAGATTCATAATTTGGGTCGAAAAGGCTATTCAGTACTGGTGGTTCGTTGGGATATCTATTTGGAGTTCAGTACGTTCTGAGATCAGTAACGAAGTCGTATAGGCTTTACTCTTCAGGCGATCTTCGTCTTTGGAAAGCTTGGAATTTATTCTCAACCTGTAACAGATTCTAGATATCCAGACCTGTATGAAACGTTTCGACTGTTTCTTAATTGATGTTGTCGTTCTATGACGTGCCATCATCCCGTTTCATTGTTCTTCTCAAATTCCGAAAAAACAACACTTGACATGTTATTTCATCATAATCATCTCCTCATCAAGAGAGCATCATAAACCTGAGGGGCCGAAAGCATGTCTTGTGTTCTTTTGTGTTCTTCCTCAAATTTCCTTCACTTTTTTGTCCTTTCTTGTATGCCCGACTACTTACGGGACGCCACCCGATAACGTCTCTCTTTCGTCTCGGGCACTGACCAAACAATCCACGTGTGCACGCAGAAAAAAGAAGAAGAAAAAGAAGAAGAAGAAGGTTGGATTGAAGAGAAGGAATGGTCATTCAGAACAATGGATTTGTTCTTTCGGGTGCGACATGGGCAAAGGATGGCGAGTCACTCTCTCTCTGGCAGCATTTAGCGGAAGGCAAAAAAGTTGAAAGGAATGTGAACAAACTATGAACATTTGTGTGTCTAATAGGACGATATTTGTTGCAATATATACATCAAGTGTTCTGGAAAAGGTGAATGAAATGAAATCGAGAAATACAAAGATCATTTATGGAGACAAACATGATATTCTATGGAGAGCAAAACAATAATAACGGTTTTGTACCTGGAGTATCGGAGAACCGTTTTTTGAATAGATCGAGAAAAAAAATTGAGTTCAAATTGAAAGAAAAAAATCGGTTTCTTCTGAAAAAAAAATCAGGAGAGAACATTTATACTGACGACAGAGGAAGCTACCTCATTACCAATCCTGCAATGCTTCTATTCTTTATTCGTTCCCAAAGACAGCATACCCAATTATTCCGAATTTAGACATTTCATCGCATGCTGGTTCCAGGATGTCTCCACATTCCTCATTCCATTTTTTCCCACGTTCCTTATCAGTTGTGGATTCACGCCAAATCCAAACACTCATCACCCCAATATTTGCATTCGTATAAATATACATCCATCGTTTCCCACGCATCTTTTGGATTTCCGGATCGGATCAAACTATAGAAATCATAATCAAACCACACAGATTTTTTTCGAAAGGAGGGGAAAATTGTTTCAATGCACTCTTTTTATTTCGAAGGTTAACGAATCAAGGATCAAGATCAGTGGGAAATTGGATACGTTCCGAAATGAAGAGAGTTGAATAAATATGAAGGATAATGGAAAAAAAAGAAGTTGACTTTTGAATATAAATGGCAGATGTCAGAAGACATAATCGAACTGAATATACTGTTTTTTTACAATCGAACTTCAATATTTTCCGTAAGTGGTATGTTTTGCTGGAGCATACGTCCATGACGTTTTCAGTTCACTATTTTTTCAATTTTAAGAACATTTAGGATTTTCCTGTTCAATTTATCATATTACAATGTTCACTTTTTGATATCAACTATGAATCCGGTTTCCACTCAACTTTTTCACCTTGCCAATCCAATTAATCTAATATATCAATCAGTTTTTTTGCTCATTCCTCCTCTTCGAAGACTCTTCACAGGTGTCAAGTTGCTCTCCGTGAGCCTACAGACTCACAGTTTTTGACGTGAAACCGGACCGGAATGAGAGAGTACGCAAGACTGAGATACGCTGAGAAATGATGTTGACACACACAATAAATGATGAAAATTAGATGGAAGAGAAGTTGAAAAAAGCATTGGTTTATTGGTAAAGGGGAGAATTATGTTGTTACCAAATGCTGTAATCAAAGTTTTCTGAAGACTATTTATTCACAGTGAAACCCGTAGCGAAGAAAAATTGAAAATATATAATTACTACTACAAACTACAATTTTCTGTAATTATCATAATTTCGATGGCTCATCCGATTTACTTCTGACAAGTGCTTCCTGTTGACAACTGGCAATCAGAACACCGTCTCTTCTCCAGATTCTTCCTTCAATTGTGGCTCTGGATCCAGAAGCAATTCTGGATTTGCATTCGAAAAGAAGCCAATCGTCTGCATTCACTTCTGACTTATGGAACCAAACACAATGATCCAGGGAGAAGAGCATTGAACTAGTGAATCCAGATGAATAATGAGGACTGACGGCGGTGGAAACAAGAAGAGAATCACTGTTGTATGCGAGCAGCCATCTGAAGAATTGAAGAGTTCGATGGTTTTATCCTCTCAAAGAAACTAACCTATGCAATCTTTCATCATTACTCAAATCTCCTCTTGCTCTCATCCAGAAATAAAGTTCTGGTTTCTGATCACTTGCAAATCCATAATAATTTCCCAAATTAGTGCATCTCATTTCAAAGAGATCCTGATCATCCGAATACACTTTCGAATCGTACCATTGAAGTCGTTGAAGCATTGCAGGTGGAGGTGTTACTTCACCTTTCTCAACCAATGATTTCATATACGGTACAGCGTCTCTTTGACTCATCAATACTTCTGGACATGGAACTTTGGGCATATCGGATTGGTGGAGGATCGAATGTTTCTCTTCCACGTGGAATGAGCATTGAAGGACAAAACAGACCTTCTCCTTTTGAACAGCTTCAACGGTTCGAGTGATGAATGAACGACCATCACGGATACGACGGACATTGTAGGATATTGGTTCTCTTGTGTCAACTGTAAAATGAAAACTACTCGATAATTTTCATCAGATTTAGAGGGGATTTGAAGAAACCAATGATTTCTTCAAAATTCAAATGAAACAAATGAAATAACAAACCGTTCAAAATGAAGTAGGAATGCATCGAATGTGGTTTGAACTGCTCCTCTACAGTCTTCTCAGCTGCAGCCAATGCTTGAGAGAAAATGAGTCCACCGTAGGCAGCAGCAGTGTGAGCTTGTCGTCCATTTGTTAGTGTTGCCGGGCTGAAAATTGATTGTAGGATGTTTTAAGAATATAACAGAGGTTCAAAATTTGAAAATAAAAGGAAAACTCAAGAACTTACCTGAAGCAATCCTTGCTGACTTCAGTGAAATTATAGAATCCTTTCGCCATTTCTTCATAGTTTTCCACTTTTTTGAATTCAGATTTCAAAGGGACAGCAGTCATTATTCTAAATTAAAATCAAATGAAATGAATTCACTAAAAAAAACAGAAAGCATGAAATGACACAAAAAAGGAGGTTGTCCTCATGTCATTTCTTATCTAATTGTGGAGTGAGTTGTAGTGTTTCTGTCTGAGTCTCTCAACAAATAGTTCTGTTCTGTTGTAGTCTAACCTAGTGGATTCTTTCGATTGACTTAAAAAACAGTGTGAGGTCATTTCCGAATACATTGTAACTTCAAAAACAAAATAAAACGAACCCTCTTCTTGAATATGTCGACGTGGCAATCGGGAGTAACTTTCTGACAAAAGACATTTTGGAGACAAGATTCAGAAGAAAATGAACCAAAATGAACGGAAATGAATGAAAGAGAGTACACGTTTATAGTCTCTGGAAGTGCAAAAAACAGAGTAGGAGAGATAGTGTTAAGAATGAGATACGCAGATAGATGAAAGTGAAGAAATGATGAGAAAACAAAGTGGGAGGATGGGGTCAAACAGATGGTGATCTGGGATGTCTGGTCAATGAACAATGCCTACTGTGTAGTCATAATTGTAGTTTATGATGAGGTAAAAGGTCACTGTGGATACGAAAAGGTTATGAGACATCCTTGTGATTGGTTTTCATAACACCGATTCGAAAATAGAATTTCAGTGATGATCGTTTAGTAAATTTTTTTTTATCAACCCTACTTCACTTTTTTTCAGGATTTCATATTTCTAAGGTTCGCATTTCAAGAATCCACAAAAGTAGTCGTTTGAAAAGATGTGAATCGACTGCCAGAAATTCATTTTCACACCGTGTTCTCTCATTTTATATATGGGTGCTGAGTGATTTTTAATGAAAGTGTTTTTCTCTAGACTATAATCCGAAAACAAACAGATAAAGGGGTTTTTTAGTACAACATCTATTCACGAGATCTCCTACATCAAAACCTTGCTATTTGATGTTCATTCAAATCTAGTTTTGCCTTGATCGGCGGAACGGAATTTAGCTGGCATGAATTGATCATTTCGGTTGTTTTTGTAGAAAATGATAGTTGGATGACTTTGATTTGTGCGATTTGAGTATAATGTTTATCAACTTGAAGTAGTTATTCTTCTTGACTCTTCTACAGTTCTTCTTTGCACTTATTTGATATTATTTGATTCTCAACGTTCAGACATGGGTAGACATCATCAGAAGTGATTACAATCTACAAATACCATAACAAGAGTTAGAAAGAAATCAAGACATTACTCACATAACTCGAAACAAAATAAAAAGGATTTGATGTCAGAGAAATTGGATAAGAGAAAATCAGAACACGAGATGGAATAAATACAAATTTTTGAGAAATGGAAATGATGAGAACGGATCTTCGAGTGTTCGGATTTGTTACTCAATCTCTCTAAACGTCTACAAGATGGGTTCTGAGATGTCAGAATCTGCAGCGAAATGGGAAAGTTCCTTCTTGATGTTAAGTATTACATTTTGTTGAGCATTTACATGCTTTGCAGAGATTTTGAGTGATCAAAACAACTTTGAAAAACTCTAACTCTTAGAGGAGTATAGAAAAACGGAGCAAGATATGGACAGAGTAGTGATATCACATTAAAGAGCTATAATTTCTGAAGTGTAGAAGAGACATTTTGAAAGTAGAGTTTGAACCAAATATAATACGATCGCAAGAAGTTTGTAAGATTAGAAAGAACAACTGACTATAACCAGTAGCATCATTTATTAGCAAAGAGCAAGATTATTTGAACGATTGTAATTTTCTGAGAAGGAGATCCTTGAGCGATGGATCCGAACCTTCGACATCGACTGGAATGACTGAGCAAATATCATCGACGGTTTCGATCTCAGTGAGACACTTTTTCTAAAAAACACTATTTTCAAATTGGTTTGTTAGTTCTAAATATACCTGCAAGGTCTCCAAACGATACTTAACCGCCAGTTGCAGCTTCTTTCTCAATGTCTTCGTCGATTTCTCCATTAAGAATTGCTCGCATCCTTTGACAACGGTCGGAGTGATGTAACCATCCGCAATGAGTAGGATGGCTTCAATATTGTTTTCTGTAAAATAACTTTTATTGTGATTTGGAAGTAGTTGATCACCTTCAATTGCTAGTTCTCCGTAAAGAACTTCCAGGTATTTCTGAAAGTCTCCAGCGTCAACATCCTTCAATCTGATTTCGGATTGTTGTGATTCTTGAAGCACTCCCATTAACATTGCCTTGAAGTATGAAGACTGAGCGGCCATATAATTTTTGCAGACGAAAAACTTTTCATTATCCACCATCAGCACAATATCGGAGACGTCTCTCGTTGACTCGTCAAACTTTCTCTGGTTTGCTTTGTAAAGTCCTAGATGTCTTTTTGATCTCCACCTTGATTTCAACTTTGAGATTTCCATTATCCAGGTAGTTGTTTTGCATGTCATCCCATTTTAAAAAACAATTCCAGCCAAATCCATATTCCCCTGTGAAGTTAGCACTGCCTTTAGAAGCGTGAACTTTGTTTTCCGGGCCAATTGTCTTTATTTCACTTTCCACCTCGATCGACCATTCGCTCTTGGGCCCGTTGCAATGCAGAAAGCATCCAAGATTCTCACCATTCCGACGAGTTTCAATGCTCCTTAAAACTGGATTTTTACCATGACATTTTGTACTAATTACCATGTTGCACCAAAGTATTCTTGGAAAACTAATTCGCCTTCTTGCCCATCTGTCCAACTCGATACATCCTCGAAAACGAATCTTAACACGAATCGTTTAGATCGCAAATGATTGAGAGTTTTTTGTTGTTTTCCATCGATCTTCCCAGTTATTTGAGTATTTGGATTTTCGACCGGGATTTTTTGAGTATTCAGTTTTTGAGATTTCTGAAATGAACTTTTTAATTTTTGTTTACCAAATGGAAGTATTACCTGAGTAACAATATTCTCTGATTGATCAGCGATCAGAGTAGCATCTTCACCGTTTTCGGCCATTTTCAGAGAGCTGTTCTGAAGTGTAATAGAGTCTTTTAATGTGAGAAAAGAAATGAACAAAATTTCACGGCCTTCCCGTTTCCGAAAATCAGAAAATACACAAAGGAGAGCGACCACGTAAATGAGCAGGGCAGATCACGTTTGAAAACTCCACTAGAAACTTCACTTCGCAGTCAAAATAACAGATGAAAGAGTCGTCTCACTGATCTATCCAGTCTTTTCGCCGGAAAGTTTTTTCAGATCAATTTCAGAAACAGGTCATCGACATAGGAAATATTCCCGACCATATAAAAAACCGTTTAGTTGTTGAATGAGCCAACAGGTAACCTGGAATCCTTTTTCTAACTTCAAAACCTATTGTTTCTTTTTTTTTAATTCTCATAACAGATTTTTCGAAAAAAAACTGATTGTAACTTGTAAATTCTGAATGAATCAATTTATGTTTTCATGTAGTTATTGTCAATAGTAAATTTTTGCGATTGTTAGCAAAGTACGGCTTAGAAGAAACAGTCCTTTTTCACAAACGAGCACACCTTTGATTTTCAGAGAATATTGTTTCGATCAAAATTTCAATGAATGTTTCCATTAGTTGCATTTCAATGAATGTTTCCATTAGTTGCTGTTATAAGATAGCTCTTTTTATAATCATAACCCAAGTTTAAATATGAAATTTCATAGCACAGACATTCAGAAAACTCTATTTATCAGCTTCAAAGCTTCGATACTTGACCATCTTTTCCTCTGACAATTGCCTCTTGCTGACAACTTGCTATCAGTTTTCCATCTCTTCTCCATATTTTTCCATTGATAAAACACCTTCCTCCAATGGATACTGATGAGTTACACTCAAAAAGAAACCACTCGTCCGTTCGGAAATCATGAGAATGGAAATAAAGACAATGATCCAATGAGACATGAAGTTTGTCTTCAAATCCTTGTCTGTAATTAGACTCAGTTGAACGTTTCGGTTTCAAATAAAACTCACGAAAAGTGCGCTGACATGGCAGCAGGCATTAGAATAGCATCTGACATGCAGGCTAGAAGCCATCTGAAAATAAGAGGTTCGAATGAAGAGAAACTAGATAAAAGCGAACCTATGAAGTCTCTCATCACCATTCAATGTTTCTCTTGTCTTCATCCAGACACGTAATCTTGGTTTCAAATCACTACAGTATCCATACCAATTCCCAAGATTAGTACATCTCGCCTGGAATCAGTCAAAACTAATAACGGTTTACGGTTTGTCGCAGATATATCTTTGAGAAAAATCTACAACAAATAGTTAAAACCTTTTCTAAATTCACCTTTCATTCACCGACTTTATCGGCAATCTAGAGAGCTGAAGACGGCTATGCATGGCAAAAGAATTCGACACATTTCTGTTCATTATTCTTACCTCAAACATGTCATTATTTGTGACATATGCCTTGTTATCCAGTATCATCAACCTATTTAACATTGCTGGTTTTAGAACAAGTCCTCCTTCATAAACTAATTTTTTTGTTGAAATTACTGCTTCTCTCATGCTTATCAAAGTCTCCGGAGCTGGAACTTTTGGCATCAAATCCTGATGAATCATACTGTCTTTTTCAGGCTGAGAGAATAGAAATGAGAAGATGGTCAAGTTTGAATCTATCTAACCTTGTGGAACGAAAGTTGTAATATGAAACACACTTTATTACTTTGAATAGCTTCCACTGTTCTTGTGATGAATCCTTTTCCATCTCTTATTCTTCTCACTTTGTAAATCACTGGGATTGCATAGTTCACTGAAGAAAGAAGATGTGAATCACTTGTTTTCAGAGAAAAAGTGAACAGTTTCCTCTGCTAAAAACCACCCCTGATTTTCCAACTTTTTTCCGGTGGGATTTTAGACGCGCAATCAGATGAACTCACCTGCCAGTACAAAATATGAATGCAGAGAATTTGGTTTGAACTCTTCCGGTACAGTATTCTCGGCTGCAGCCAATGCTTGAGAAAACACCAATCCTCCATAAGCAGCTCCATTTGGATTCTGACGGGCATGGAATATATAATCAGCTCTGAAAATGACGTTTTTGAAGACAATCTATTCAATATTTACTATACAACTGACCGGTAAGTATCATCGTCCAGTCGCGTAAGTGTGTACATTTTCCTGCCTTGTGACTCCACGGAATCTTCGGACTTTGCCATGTTTACACTAAAAACTCCAATGAATTCTAGAATTTAGAGAGGGAAGAATCAGAAATCTAGATGCTCAAAAACCATTATCAACGACTATTTATACTGAGCTTGAGTGACACGAGGAAATGGGGAAATTTTAGTTCCTTGTACGAAAAAAATCCAACAAAATGGACAGTGTCTGAAGAAATAGTACGGAAAAGATAAGAATGTAGACATTAGCTAATAGTCTACGTGTTTTTTGAAATGAATATGGAGTAATAATGATAAGGAATGCATATGTGTATATGTCTATCGACTCAATAACTACAGTCTGATGGAAAGAGAGAGAGAGAGAGAGAGAGAGAGAGAGAGAGAGGGAGTGAGGTTGTAATATTCGAGGTTTTATTGCTTCGAAGAGTTCTCAATGTCAGAGTTCAGTCAATCAAGTTTTGTAGTTTGCTTTTTCTCTATTTTATTGAGAATGGTTTTGGAAACTGTCTCAGAAACTTTGGGACATGTCAGGATGGTTCCAATAAGCTGTTCGGATCTATGCTATTTCAGACTGATTTGAATTTTTTAATGCTCTTGTTTTACTTTTCACTTTCCCGTCCCAAAAGTTGTCTTTAGTTATCACCTTTTCTCTCGATTATTACTGTTCAATTCGTCTCCTTATTTCAGATTCTTCTTCAGTGAAAAAGCTGCACCTCCAACGTTATAATTGAATTCACATCACGGGAACATTTCGTGGAATCGGGAATCATGTCTACATCATTGAAAATTCTAGGAAAAACCACTACTATCAGAGGAGATGGATGACTTTAAATTTGAAGTGTCAGCTCTCCAAAAGAAACTGAAACCGAAAAGATCAAAGTAAAGAACTGTCACGTACAACAGGTTTTAATACTAAGACAAGGAGAGCAGTATAAAAGTTGAACTACTGAAAATAAAAATATGAATTCTCAACTGAAAATCATGGGATACGGGTTTCAGAAAGTTAATAAAGAACGTTAATAAAAACAAAAATTGCAACCAGCAATAACATGAATGCCTGGAACTGCTTGAACTCTTTAGAACTTTGAAAAGTTTTTCATCAAAACTTGGAATCTCCTTCATGAAATCTGCTGTTCTCGGGCAAAGAACATTCAAACTAACATTCCTATACTGATAATTTCCATTCTCTCTTCTAAACATCAAACCCATATTTCACATAGCCTTATCAACTATTTATTCCCCCATAAATCTTATTTTCCCTTATCGAAAGTCTCATTTCTGAACGAAAGTTCGTTTTCGGCCGCGCCCGATTACGGTGGCCATGAACTGTTTTTCGGAAAAATCTCAAGGTTTTTTGCCCGCCAACGGTTTGGCTTCAACGCAACTTTTTGCCTCGCTTCTCTATGATTTATGTGTTATTTTTCAACGGGAACTTATAGTTGACCTCGTCTATTCCGAGACAAACAAAATACAATAGACGCCAGTGGAAATAAAAGTTGCCAAAACTGAATGAGTGTGCTTGAGAAATCTTGATACGAAGTAAAGAAACAAAAAGAAATTGGTAGGTAAAAAGAAGTAGAAACTTGTCAATTTGAATTCATTCTGATGTGTTTAACGAAGAGAAAGAAAAGAAAGACAAGATAAAGAATGTGTTTCTTTTCATAGTATTTGAAGATGTTCAAAAGTCGAGAACAGATACAGGTGGCAAACTGCAAAATGTAATGGTTGATGATGATGTTTCAAGTGATAGTCAACTATGAAGAGTGAGGATTCTGAAGGAGTTTGTAGTTTGATGGAGTTATAAGTGTAATAGAAAAGAGAGAATGAATAAATAAATAAATATGTTATGGACAACCACAAATTACAAACCGTCCTTATCAGGAATTGTTGACGGAAGAATAGAGTGTTCATCAAAACAGCTTCATTTGATGTTCGAAAACTTAGCATTGAATACGGAAGAAATTTAATTAGGACGGTTTCTGATGGACTCAAAGTTGAGAGTTCTAGAGATGGAATCTTATCATGCATATTAAGATTTTTGAAAGTTACAGTTCCGACAGCGTTTCGAAGAATTTTCGATTTCGTTTTCAAGAGATATATTCAAATTCTAGGATCTGTGAATCTAGAATGAATCAACAATTCAAGCAATCTCCATCTGGGTTTGAGTTCCAAAAAACTAGAAGCTCAAGTATACATTCTTCTGTTTTAATACCGGGACTGGCTAGTGAATGCACCATCTTTCTGAAGATAAACATTTCTGTGATAGGATAGAATTCAGACCACAGTTGAAATTAACTGATTACAGCTTCTATTTGCTTTTTTGTGAATGTGAAATGTGTTCCAATCCCGTAACTAATTCGAAATATCCCACTGAAAAGTTTAGATACACTTCTTTGTTCCTTGCACTTGATAAAGTTTTCCAGAAGATCCCAACTTGTATTCCCCAATTCTCACGTTCGGAATTCAGTTTGTTGTTGTTCAGAATTTGTTGTTTTCGACTTCATTTCGGTTACATTTTTTGTCAAATTGGTAGTTTGATCGATGGACAAACCCATTTTGTTTATCTGTCATGTACCGTTTTACCAAAAAACCATTCCAATTATGTGTTCAGATGTAAAATTGGAATACCTTTGGACATGATCTACATCAGGTTTTTGATAAATCATTTGGGATGGTAATACATTGTCATCAGAATAGAAAACAATTCAGATAGGTTTTCAAGAATATCGATCCCATGTAAAACGAATATCCTTTTTGAAATCTTCATGGTTTGATCATGAAGCGCACAAAGCGGCGGGTTCTAGCGTTTATGATTTCAGAGTTCAGAATTCGTGTGAACAGCGAGCTACAGAATGTCGCTACAAAGAAAAATCTTTTTTTTTTCTAAAAGACAAGTGTTAGACAGGATATATGACAGTCTTCCTTCAGTTTCTGAATGAGCTCGCCGGATCTTATGTCTGAATCTCATGATTAAATTAAGGATGTAAGCTACGACTAGCTTTTACCAACAAGATCAATTTTAGGACTTCCGGATGTATCTGAAACTCTACAATTTCAACAGGACGTAGGCAGGGTTTTACGATACAGTTTGTTTCATTTTAAGATGAGCTAGATAGTATTTGAAGAGTCACGAACTGGTTGTGTGGATTGTCTCCCTTCTGACACCGTTCGCATTGTAACAATGTCGAACCGTTTTGTGCTCCCTCATGTTCCCTTTTCTCCCTCATCTCCGTGTTCACCCTTTTCTCGTATAATTTTGCAGAGTATGCAACTGCCAAAAAAGTTCAACCGTCCTACGGTTATCGTCCACTCTCTTCGTCGTCTTCTTGTAATCTCAGAAATTTTAAATGTAAACAAGTCGAGAAACGACAGGCACTGACGAGTACCACGATTAGGTCACACATAGTTCACTTTTTTTTGGAAGAAGGAAAAAGAATTGGAACGACTATATCGGAAGAGAAAAGGAGTGTGATGAGGAGAGATATTGGATGATTGGCGTAAAGCCAAATATTGTTGGTTTGTTTGTTTTTCAAAAACATTGGAATCCGTGTTGTTTTGCAAAGAGAAACTTGTCCTAATTAGAAGATCAGTGGGTTATAAGTGTGTTTTCGGTGATGGTGATGGTGGGGATTGAATGAAGATTAATCGGTCAGGTGGACTGTTTCAATTTGGATAACAAGATTTATAACAAGTTTCATTTGTTTTTCTGGAACACCCATAAACAATATATTGGAATGAGAATGATGATGTGATTAGAACAGATGGAAAACTGGACAATTTGCATATGATCTCTGATCGAAATACTTCATCATCAACCGGTAAATTTGACGAATTGGCTGAAACTGATCAAGCTGATTTTTGATAGCTTACATTGTTGGGAGTCATCAAATGAACGGAGACGTCTTTCCAGTTTTGTCCACTCCAGATAAATTAATGCTCTTCGGAGAATCTCGAATTAGTTATTCAAACTCTGTGCCGATAGATCAGATGGACTGTAACTGTGAACCACGTGATCTAGTACTAATAATCGTTTTGTGCAAAATGAAAAACGAACTTTTTATCAATTGAGTTTCAGTGTTATTAAGTTCAAGACTTGTGATCTTTTCGACTTATGACAATGACCAAGCACAGAATTGAGCACGCAGAAGGTAAACTATTGTTTTGTATTGAGAATGAATCAAGAGTGCCATACGACTTCACTATTCAAACTTCGGATTTTTTAAGAATGTTCGAGCGGTATCACTACATCTACTGTATACCTTCATGTGCAACAACATGATAGTGCTCAGGAAAAACATAGCTTATCCATAACCGGAAGGATGTTCTTCCATACCAATAGTGTACTCTTAGCACACAGTATAACTGTGATGCTTGTAATGAGGCACAGTTCAAGATGGATCTAAAATTGTGTGTAGCATCCAAATCAAAGCAATCGTACTACTAAAATTAGTATCCGAACTTCCAGATTCCCACACATCAAAACATATACTACAAAGACGGTCCGTTCTTCAAGTGCTCGACACTCATTTTCTCGAGAAACCTTGCAGCTGGGTTAAAAGCAATTACAGCTAACAATCGGAGTTTTAGTTAGGAAAACACAGTGGGATCCTAGCTTCAGTTTGTTTCTCATTCCCTATTCTTGTGCTCAATGGAAACCCGGAACGCCTTTTTCCATACGATTCTCTTCTTTCTCAATTCCCCTTCGAATTTCCCGGTTGCCAGAAAACTTCTGAACACATTTCAATGTTTTGAATGTGTTTTCCTTCTACATTATCCCTATCACGATTCGAATTCATCCTCCACCAACGTGACTTTTCCAGTTCGCCACGAGGAACGATCTTAGACCTTTCTCTCAACTATTTGATTCTCCTCATAAACGTTTTTTTCCTTCCGATCAGATGATTCACAAAAGATGAATTCCAGAAAAAACACATGATATCAAAAACCTGAAAACTCTTTCTTATCTTCCATTTTTCCGTCTTCTAACCCACGCGTTTTCCTTCTTCTCCTACATCAATTCCAGCTTGTTTTCCTCATTTTCAGATTCCCTTCTCCACTTGACGTCAATCAAACTCCCGGAGCTTTTATTATTCATTTACACTCTCCTAAATCAAAATGCTGCTATCAGTTAGATTGGAAATTGTATTTTTCAACACGTAAAAACTGTTTCAAGTTTATCAATGAGTTGAAGATGACCTGCATTTCTTCCGTCATTTAAAACAAATCAATCCAAAAAACAAACATTTATTTTATTATATTTTTAATAACAATGGAGAACGATGAAACGATATCAACAGGTGTGGGGTATAGAGATCTGAATGAGGAAAACGAAGTAGATATATTAGATTGCACAACAATGTCGAAATGGTTGAAGATCTTAAGATCGGAACAGATCAGTTTCTTGAATGTCTTTGATGTTTTCTGAATCCTCAGCTTCTTCTGATTTCGATTTTCCGGAGCATGAAGCCATCAATTCCATGAGATCACAATTTATTTCACAGCATGTCAGAGCAGTTTGTCGCATGATTTCTGAAATAAAAACGAGAATTAGATTTCGATTCATGAATACTGAGAGATGATTCTTGTTCTAGAACGTAATCCAACTAACCTGCATTTCCTTTGTGATTACATAATGTAATGAGGGTTTTGAATACTCTTTCTACACATCTTGAATGTCTTTTGTGATGTCCTCCTGCAGGCATGCTGCTTACTTGATCCAAGACCAATGCGAATGCTAACAGTGCTGCCAAACCGATGAAGATTGAACGAGACATAATAAAAAGGAATAGAAAACACTAAGTCTAGATTCGAGCCAATGGTCGGATGTTCCAAAAAGTTTCAAGCATCTTTTTATAGTGCCACAAATCAGTTAAACGAATTAGGGCGGAGTCTGTTCCATCTAATCGAAAAGAAAAATGAGAGAAAGTGGGCGGGACGTTTCTTTTTACGTATGGAAACTATTAGGAGGAGGCTGGAGAAGACGGCAAATAAGGAGGGGCGAAAGAGCGAAAGTTCCTTTTTTGCGTGCAATGAAAGTAGGTTATGATTTAGAGACACAAAAAGTAGAGAATACAAGAAACAAGTAATCGTTTTTGGAAAAGATGTATGAGTTCAAAAGATAAAGAATGAACTAGTTGTGTTCTTCAACCGGTCATGTTTCAAGGTCTAGACTCTACACACTAACTTTGGATTGTGCTGACTTTTGGAAAGACTTTTCATAATGTGACCAGAACACGAGAATTCGAACAAGCAGACAAATCTAGTGCCGATTCAGAGTATCTTGGAGCTTCTACAAAAACTAGATTCTCTGTTTCGAAAAGAATATTTTTGACTGCTCAGACGAAACTCTAGAGTTGAATCAATTTGAGGTGTAGATCCATCTTCAAGAATCTAGTTCCACCTGACCCACGTGTTCCCTCTAATTCCAGTTGCACCCGCCCATCTATTCTCCCCTCTAATAACCCAAATAACCTCAAAGTTCCTCAAAAATCAAGTTGATGTCCCGAGGTTTAAAACAAATAAAACCGGGGCGTTTCCCTCCCACTTTTTTCAACGCCTAAGTTCAGTTCACTACCGGTTTTTTCTTTCTATTTCTCATTGTTATTCTCGAATGATTTCATTTTTATTTTTTTATGTGGAAAGAAAGAGCACACATTCCTCCTTAGATGAATTTTAAAAAAAGATATTAAAACAAGAGTTAACAGGTTAGAACACATTCATTATTCCTTTAATTTATACAGATCAGATCGAGTTGTTGACAATGAGAGTTTGCGATAAATGAGAGTCACGAGTAAATTTGATTAACACGGAGAAGCAGAAGCAGGATGATGACATTCACAGATTCACGGTGGATCAATTGGTGCAGAAACTGACCATCTCCTCCAATGAGCAGCTCTTTTGGCAGCACTCATGAGCCTTCACATGATAGTGATCTGAAAATAAAAAGAAATTGGATTTGGTTATTTCATATGAAGTTCTTGTCCTTAAACAAAAATTGAAAAGATATCAGAGAAGCTAAATGAATCTGACAACAGCTCAAAAACAGTATCCGAAAGCTTACGTGGAGTATAATCCTGGCAGATGACTTTGAAGGTTGAGAGAACCTTGTGAACACAGTTCGAAGCCGCTTCGGTCTCAGTGACCATGAATCCGGCAGAAAAGACCAAGAAAGCAAAGAAAAGAATACGGTTGAACATTTCAAAATGACGAGAGAGAACACAAAGCCCAACAAGTTGTTCACAATGAAACTTCTGACCTCTTTTACATTCCTTGAAAAGAGGCGGAGCTTATCTGGAAAGGGCGGAGCATTCCCCTCGGTGCCAGGGTGGTACACTTTAATTAAATGCCAAGAAGATGAAAGAAAAAACGATTGAAATGGGTATAAGACATTGTGAAAGGGCATCATTCATAAATTATTCAATTGAGCTGAGATGGACCAATTTGGAGCAATTTCGAGATGGAAAAGGTCAGCAAAAAACTGTATAGT
>GL380712.1:1590-18333 GCA_000143925.2 Caenorhabditis brenneri
GGGGTAGCACCCAAAAGTGAAACTTTTATTGCTCGCGGTCGCTACTAAAAAAAAACTATTGTGTCAAATACACCACCTTTTCATGCAAAGGATGCAACAGATAAAATTGTTAAAAAATGATAGAAGAGCACAGAAATTTAAACAAACCTGCCAGGTGTCACTACAAACAGATAATTCTGAAAAACAAAACATTTCGTAGTTTTAGGCGTTTTTTCGACTACCAATCAAACTATCAATCGACGAACTTTGAAAATGAAGATTTGAAACATTTTTGAAACATTAATTACAATTTTTCAGGCGTTCTATGTGGCTGCTGTGCTTCGACTGTCTATGGTATTGCTGTTCATTTCGTCTATCGGTTTTTCGCTCTGGAGAGGTTGGTTTAGTTTTTTAAAAATTCCACTTCTGAGAGAGCACTATAATTTTCTTATTCCAAGATTTGTCGATAATGTGAAACATTAAAAATTTCCTGTTTTGAAATTTTTTCATCCTCTATAATTTCAGTCGGTTTCCTGCTAAATTCACTTTTTTCCAGACATGGCAGACTCTCCTATTTCAAAGGCAAGTGGCAAATCTTATGGTACTCTATTCCAATTCTTGCTGGTCTGAACTGGAACTGCCTGTGTTTTTTTGTATTTGACATGAATCCACAGTCCACTAATTATTTGAGGTGAGCTATCGACTTTCAGCTATTTCGTTTCCCATATTTTCAGACCCATCGTCCAGGACGTTTTCAATCTGAACATCGAGGATACTTCCTATGCCGCATCTCTATTCTGGCCGGAAAATACCGTTTCTTGGGATTCGTTCAACTGGGAAGATGGAATTGGTCTCATTAACTGCATCGTGTTGATGCAAATCTCATTTTTTGTGATTCTATGGATGGGAGCAAAAAGTCCATTGAAGATTAAAGATCTGGTGAATCAAGGAGTGTCACAGTACTCAAAGGATCTGCAGGTTCAGTTGTACAAAGCTTTGGTGGTTCAGGTTAGTTATGGTTTTCTTTTTGAGAGGGAACTGATATGGTTGAGCTGATAAGAACTTGAAGTTATAAGTTCAAGGTGGCCATATCGTAGGAGGATTTCAAGAAAAAGATAAAATACCTGTCAGAAACCGAAGAAATGTACTGCAGGTTCGCACAACCTGTTTCAATTAACAGCTGTACCCAATCAATTATCACTGTTTCCTAACAATGATTTAAATTTCTACATGTTTGATTGCTACTGCCATCGGTATTAGAGTTTGAAAAAAATTTCCAGACCCTGATCCCAACAATATTCATCTTCATTCCCTTCGGAATATTCTTCATTTGCCCATTTTTCCTTATCGATTGCGAGTTTTTATCCGGACCAATCACTATATTCTATGCAATTTATCCGGCTTTGGATCCTCTGCCGATCCTGTTTTTCATCGATATTTATCGGGATGCTGTGCGAGGTAAATCATCTAGGCCAAAGACGATAATGTTCAGGCTAATTTATTTTCCCAGGTAATAAGTTCAAAAAACTGTAAACTTTTTTTTCAGAAATGTTCTGCTCAAAATGGAAGTCAAACAAGATTGAAGTGGAAGCTATCCAAAGGAATGGGGAGAATCATTCTACGGAAAATTCGTTTTGAAGAAAGGAAATAAATGATGTTTCAAGTTAGTATTATATTAACTGCGTCATCAACATCCCCATTCTTCCTTTGCTTTTTGAGTTTTCAAACTTTTGCCCAATTAGATAGTAAAAAAATTCGAATTTCTTGTCGATATAAATGATCAATCTGAAACAGTTTTTTCTGATACATTTTTCAGCTCAGGTCAAAATTTCTAAAATAAAAGTTCTCCAAAAATGAAGCATTCTAACAAAAAAAGAGATTCGGTTTTTGAACGTTTTAAGAAATTTGTTGATGTTCAAAACAACTGATTCTCCTGCAGATGACGTATTTTATAATTTTTTTTCTTTTGGGGAAAAAGTAAAATGAAGCCGAACGATCGTAAAAAAGACGAGTGGAGTTTTTTGGGATATTGATCGTCTTGTACGATGACTTTATAAAGATAATATTGTACTGTTCTTAACGGAACCTGATTTAAAAAGACACTGAAATTGTAAATTCCCTCAAAACGAAACTTCACTTTTCCACCACATCAATAAACGATCTTCAAATTTCGTAGTAATTACTTTATTAGAGAATAATACGTATTTCGAAAAATGAAAAACAAAATCTTGTCTTCAATGATAGCGTGTCCAAAACTGAAAGATCAGACTAGGTTTGTCTGTACACTGGTTTCACCAAAGTGAAACATCTAAAAAGAATACAATGATACAGTAAAAAAACATATCAATTTAAGAAAAAAAAAGTTATTGTTTCAATTATCTCATCTCTTGTTTATGTCAAACTCTGAATTGTTACGTTATCAGTCAGTTTATTATCTTCGATCATTCTCAGAAAGTACAATTTATTCTACGTGGAATTCGATCGATCATTAGGATCTATAAAAGTTAAAGGCATGAAACAGACATTTTATACAGCAACATTGTATATGATAGCAGAATTTACTGATGGATACATGGATACAATGAGATTGAACACCGCATCCAACTAGAATCATACATAAGATAGTTGGAACAATAACTTTTTTTTCTGAATCGACCTGTATTTTTCTACTGTTTTTTGAAATTGATCTTTTAACAACTTCCATTCGTTGATGATGTACCAGAAAATATCCGAACCTTTTTCTTGATGTTCCAGCCTTTGATGGTTCATCAATAAATCATCTAATTGTAGACAAGATTTATTCATCTATTTTTCGAAAATAACAAGTCCCCTAACCAAATCATGGAAACTGAAGATGTTTCATCATTATTGCGGAACCGTAACAATAAGTGGATCTTTACTATGTTCCGGTGAAATGTATTCTTTCGGTACTTTACAAACTAAACCTTTTTGACAGTACTCTCCCTTATTATACAAACAGAAATAAGATAGTTGGAACAGAAACCATTTCTCATGTTTTCACTTGTATTTTTAGCTTCACCTCGAATTCATGCTTCTCAAAACTTCCATCCGTTGAAAAAAACGTTACCGATTTTCAGAACTCCCTTTTTTTTAGTTTCTGATACATGACTTATTGTGTACTCATTGGAGACAAGATTATTTTTTTAGTTTTCAGAACAGAAAGAAGATTGTGGAATCATCACGACTGAAACTGCAGACGGTTATGGATGCGCCGAAACAGTGAATCTTTCAGAATGTAAAGCTTCAAATGTTCTGTTGAAAAACACAGTTTCAGTGTCTTTGTAAACTCAATTCTTTTGAGAACAACTAATTCACTAGCAACAATCGCACTAAAAAAAACTTGAAACTGGATAAATTGTAGAATAGAAGGACTAACATAGGCCTTTGCTCAACTTTTCAAACCTTTCCAGCGCTTCTTCAAAATTTGCACTGCTCTACCATTTCTTGTGAACTGCGAAAATCAACTGAAGTGGCATTCATGAGCAAAATGAAACGTTTATTCAATTTTCTGTAAAAATTCCGAAGATGACTGATGATTTGTTTTGAACAATGTGAGAAATGTCGCAACGTCGAGCAACAGGCGAATCTTTGTGCGTCCAGATGTTTTCAGTTTGATTCAATATGGTTTTCTTCTGAATCGTATCAAAAATGATATGAATATAAGATCATTCAAATTACAAAAAAAAATATTTTCGCGCAAAATTGTCTAGGTTTGATGAAAATCTGTAGCGACTACAGGTTTTTGAAAAAGAGGAAAAATAAGTGAAAAAACGTATAGTACAATATGAACTATACAAGGAAACAGTCACAGATAAAATGATTTGAATACTTTTGTTGTGTCTTTTCAACTATGGACTAGTCGCCACGTGGAATACGGAAAAGTTCTCATAGCTATTTACCAGTCGGTCTGCGCCGCCTGACGGCGGCTCAACCTCCCTTCGTTCGTCGCTGCGCTCCTCAATAGCTCGCGGCTTCGCCGCTCGTATCACCGTTCTAATAAGGAACCATCACTAATCAGCGCTTGCTCTCTCTATTTTTCCGCTTTTGTATTCCATCAGTTTATAGATATACTCATTATGTTTTCCTTTGTTTCAGCGCTGCACAAAATGCTCAAACTTAGATTTTTCCGAAATTTTCTTTTATATTCTTACTCCCCTCGATGAGAGGATCAAAAATATGTAATTTTCATCCCATTTATCTAACCCACCGCCGAGTTACCTCAAACTCGGGTAATTGAACCAAAAGTGGGCGGGGCCTCCTCTTCCCTACTAATCGCGCAGCCGACAACGATCGAGGTCGGCGATGGCCTACTCGCCCCTCTCTTTTCTAGTGTTGGGCACTTAGTCGCGGGAGGCCTTTTCGAGCCCTATCTAAGCACAGAACTCCCCAGAGCCCAAAATGAAAAATGAAAAGCAGGGGCATCATTATTGAATTGAGCTCTTTCGTTATGTGAAAACCCCGTGCAAATCGGACCAAAACTGAGAGAGCTAGGCTCGGTGAGGGACTCACAAACAACATACACACAGAAAAGGTGTTTTAGAATAATAAGATGTATTCCACGTGGAGTACAGAAAAGTTTTCTCAACTTTTCCTGTATTCCACGTGGAATACAGGAAAAGTTGTGTACACTTTCCCGTATATTCAGAAAAGAAGAGGGAAAGAATCCACGTGGAGGTCATCCAGAGAAAAGTGAATTTCATTTTCATTCTCTCATTATTAAAAAACTGACTTGTGGAAATTTATCGGCGGATACTGCCAATAAAACCATCTTTTGTACACAATTCGGACAATTTTTGCATCTTGGCTGTTACTTGGCTGTTACTGTAAGTTTGATCATTTCCATCTATACTTTCGATTTCAAGCCCATGAAAAACTTTAATTCAAAGAATTGAGAATTTTCATTCGAAAGAATGGATAGAAATGGATCAAACTTACAGTAACGGCTAAAGTTCCGATGCAAAAACTGTCCGAATTGTGCAGAAAAAATGGTTTTATTGGCAGAATCCGCTGATAAATTTCCACAAGTCATTTTTTTCAATAATGAGAGAATGAAAATGAAATTCACTTTTCTCTGGATGACCTCCACGTGGATTCTTTCCCTCTTCTTTTCTGAATATACGGAAAAGTGTACACAACTTTTCCTGTATTCCACGTGGAATACAGGAAAAGTTGAGAAAACTTTTCTGTATTCCACGTGGAATACAGAAATTGCTATGAGAACTTTTCCGTATTCCACGTGGCTGAAGCAAAGTACAAAACTTCACTGGGTTTAACAAGACCTCAGTCGACTTCAAAAAGAATTTTTCCTGGTGAAAGTCCAGAATTTCCGATTCTAGCCTTCAAATCCTCACAAACGGTATTCTTATCCAAGTTTTTGCAGATGTTTGAAACACATAAAAAGTTTTGTATAAAACCACAGATTATTCTCAAAAATCATCATTTTCGATCGAAAAATTTTTTTTTTGAAAATTGGCCGCTCTTATATTATTATATTTATTTAAAAAAAAACAAAACCATTCAACATGAAACTAACAATTCTTACAAAAAGACTAAATGGTACAGAAAAACGAAGAGTAACAGGAAAAATGATAAGGGGTATTTAAGAAAACCGGATAATGAACACAACAATTGAAAACAAAGATGATCCTTTATTGTTGTTCCTTCTCCGCCTGCTTTCTCCATCTAGCCAGTCTTCTTCCAAAAGCGTCCCCGTACCAAACTGAAAATTTGAATTAAAACTCAGTAAAAAGAAAACAGTTTACCTAATAGCTCCTCTCCTTTCTTGACCGGCTTCTTCACAAGATAGTACATCTCGCCTTTGTGCTGGAACGGCGCAATGTTTCCGTCACGCTTATCTAAAAAACATGTGATTGTTATAACACTCAGAGTTTTGAAAAACTTACAATCCGGCGAGTTGACCAAACTGAGCCAGTTCCCTTTCTCTTTCGCATCCACAGCCAGCTTCAATCCATTCACCTCAATGTCCCATGAGTAGTCCGGATTCTTACAATCTTCTACCTTGGTTTTGATCCCCTCATACGGCCCAAATACTAAGCCTGTGGGGATATCCCGGATAGCTCGGACTCCCTGACCTTTATGCCCTTCATCGCTCACTCTGAAGAACTGGGTGGGCAGAGTTTTATGGGTGTACGGACCCTTGACCCTTCTGTCAACTTTATTGGGGACCCAAAATAGCGGATGTTCCAGACAAGACGTGTAGAAAATTTTGTTGCATTGAGGACATCCTGTAATAAGCAATTTTAGGTCAAAACCTGTTTGTAATTTACTCACCAATGTCCGAATCACGATTAACTTTTAAATTGCGGCTCTTCATCTTTCCCATTTCCTTATATACTGCTGACGGCACAGCTCCCAAATCTTCGTCGCTTCGAACAATCTTTTTGCTTTCTTTCAGTTGGATCTGGTCTCCGATGATAACATAGTGTGGTGCTCGGATCTTGGGAACAACGTCAGTTTTCTTGATAGTTTTCTTGGTGAAAGCTGGCATGGTTTCTGAAATCTAACGAATTAGAATAAGAAAAATTGAAAAAAAACGGTTGTGTAAGGAAAACGATCGATAGAAGATAGATGAGGCAAACGACGTTGAGAAAGAGGGGTCACTGCCGTAGAATACTGACCTGAGGAGTCTCTCATTGGGCCCAATGGTCAAACGGGAGAGGGAGGGAGAGAAATAGTGGGGGAGAGATGAGAGTCGCAGAAAAAGGCCTGGGACAAACATTGCGCGCCACGGGATTATGTAATACAAGGTCCTTTGTCTGTTCACATAGCTAAAACCACCTGTCACTTGTGGAGAAAGAAAAGATCAAGCAAGGGAAATATGGATGAGATGCATGAATATGGGTTAGCATAATACGAAAAAATAGTTTTAAAATATGGTCCAAAAATGGAGGATATTTTCAAATCAAGACCTAGAATGAGCAAAAAACTCATTATTGGTTTTGAGTTCCTAGAGCCGTTATCAAGAAATTCTATAAGTCAAAAAAGAGCAATCTGGACGTAGAAATATTTTTATCACATTCTGAAACAAACCGTACTGAATTATCAGGGTCAAACTATCAAAACGGGCTTAGAAACTCATAAAAATTATAGACAACTCTGGGACCTTCTTATTTTTTTAACCTTTATGTTTGTCTTTGTAACCCTTATCTATTCAACTAAACCTTTTTATCACGCCCAGTCTTCTTTTTCTCAGGAATTAATCAAAGACAAGTGACAGGTCATTATAGCTGTCTGACCAGACAAATGACCTTTTACTGACAAACACCCTCTAATCTACTGTTATACAGTCGCGAGCTATGACCGTTCAGGGTGGATTATTCTGCGACTTTATTCTCTCTGTCACACACACTCTCTTTTTATGTACCATCTGGTCTCTAGAGAGTCACCCTTGGTCAATGTTCTACGTCAGAGCCCCTCTTCTCAACGTCGTCTGCCTCATCTTCTATCCATCGGGTTTTCTGTATCTAGGCAAGCCATGCAGGACACATAACTAAAAGTAACCTTTTTTACAGTGATTTTTGGATAAGGGCAAAAAAGCCGATTGAATATTGAAGACTTGTTAAACCAAGGAGTGTCTCAGTGCTCAAAAGATTTTCAGTTTCACAAAGTACTGATGGTTCAGTTAGTTTTGAGGTTTTATTAGTGCCAGATGCAAAAAAATGATCGATTACGGGAGATCCTGGAACGAAAAAATTGAGACCTAAAAGAATCAGTAAAAAAAACTAACTAAAACATCGGGAAAATAAACAAGTTGTAGGTACGTTCATCATTGTAACCAACATTACTGTTTCTTAACCTTCATTTGAGTTCATACAAGCTTGAATGTTGTTTGATCAATTATGTTTCTTTTTTCAAAAAAATCCTCAGACTCTTATTCCAACAATATTCATCTTCATCCCATTTGGAATATCCTTTTTTGCCCATTCTCCCTAATCGATTAAGAATTTCTGTCCGGAGCAATAAATATTTTCTATGCAATTTATCTAGATTTGGATCCTCTACCGATCCTATTCTTCGTCGATATTTATCGAAATTTTGTTTGAGGTAGTTTGTGTTCCCAAACAATTTGTGTGTCTAATTATTTTTCCAGATAAAAGAGAAAGTGTCAACATATTGCAGAATGTTTTATAGCGAAAAGATTGAAACCTGAATGAAACAGTAAAAAAACTGACTAACACTTCTTGAACCTGATGAAAATGTAGATCAGTTCATCATTGTAACCAATGAAACATTACTGTTTCCAATTCTTCATTTGATTTTTACATGTTCCAATGTTCTTTTAATCGTAAATATTCTTTCAACTTCCAATTTTTTAGATACTCAACTTATCCTGTTTTTTTATCAATTATTTACAGATACTGTGCGAGGTCTCTCAGTTACAATAAAACTATGAAACCTGACTTATTTTCCCAGATAATAAACGCAAAAAACAGTAATGTTTTTTAAAAATGCATTTTTTTCAAAAAACACTATTTTCTATGCAATTTATCCGGTTTTTGATCCTCTACCTATCCTGTTATTCATTGACTTTTATGGAGATGCTGTACAAAGAGATTGAAGTTAAATCTGTTCGAAAAAAATGGAGACGATCATCCTGCGGAGAATTCGTTTTGGTTGGATGCAACGAACATGGTATCCATTAAAACTTCTAATTTCTTGCCTAAACTAATGATTGATCTGAAACCGGTCCTTTTCATCAATAACACTCCGTCAATTCTTCTCCTAGTGAAGATTGATTCAAATCAACAATATGTCCCCAATGTGAAACATTGAAAACATTCACTCTACAAAGCTTTGTTTTTTTTCCAAGAGACTCGAGTATGTACTATACCCGAACAAAATGTAGTATACCCGAACAAATTAGGAAATTTATTATTTTTCTGCCGTTTTTATATTGCGTCCAGCGATTTGGAAAAAGTACGGAAATTATTGAGAAAACGGAAATAGTTACGGTTTCTGGATGTTTTGAAATGGTTTCTCGTATTGCTCAAAACAGTTCGTGTAGCAATTTTTGCTGATGTTCTTGAACACTTTCCGAGAGAAAATACAGATTGAACTGTCCTCGGCAAATGAAACAAATACTGCATTTGCACTTGTAAAATGTTCATAGATGAATCCTAAGGTAGAATTTTCGAATTTACAGGGTGCGGCCAAATTATTGCAACTCGAGTTGAACGCAGTGGTGAAGGCTTGAACATTTTTTCTGCGTCTTTTAGCTAACAGATTTTTGTTTATTAGCCTTTACTTAACACTTTTGCAAAGTTTCAGCTTTATAGCTTTTTGTTTGACTGAGTAGTTCTATGCCGAAGTTGACTAGCTCAGATCGAGTACCGATTCAACTAATTTTCGCCTTTTCTCCTGACAATATAAGCTGTCTTCAAAAGTTAAATATGAGGATATTCTGTATTAATTTTACAGTTCAGTATGTTTACCAAGTTTTTGGAAAGATTCGGACATATATCTGCTTTTTGAGAAGTCATGAGAACCCCCCAAACCATGAAGATATCCACTGACACGCACGTTTGTCGCCTTTGATGCTTCGGTCTTTACGTGATTCTAAATCTAGATAGAGTTGATATTTTCCTCCCAAATTTTTCAAATTGTTTATATGTACTGGAATTATGATTTTTGGAAAGTTAGGTGATTATTCGAGAGTCATCAGCCGTTCTATGATCACATAAGTGAGTTTTTCCAAAAATGTCATACTTTACGAAATTTTCAAAAAAATCGTCCAAATAAAATCTCCAGTAATAATTTGAGTGCCGGAAACTCTTTTACCAAGGTTAAGAACCCAAAATCAGTCAAAAAATGCATTCAGGATAGCACTCAACTTTTTTAAAACGAACAATTCTGTTATCGCCACAAAATTTGAGAAACCGAGATTTTTGGCATGCAGTTTCTGAGGCGATACAAACTCGCTTGAACTGAATCTACCGGGCTATAATTTTTTGGCGTGATAGTTTCAGTGTATAATTACATTTTTACAAAATTATAAGAAATATAGAAATGGTATTGATACATATTGGGAAGGTGCCGTGTGAAAAATGTCGCGTGCAGTTGTGATGGTCGAATGAGCGGAACAGTACAAATTTATCCCAGTGAAAAGAGAGGGGTTCTAATAGTTTTTAGTTTTTTTTGTTCATTACTTGTCCGGTACTCCACCCAAGAAAAATTATTCTGACTCTCCTTTCCGTTGGGGAGATATGCGCGTCAGAAGTAGTTGCAATAATTTGGCCGCACCCTGTACAAAGAAAAGTTCAAAATGTGCTTTTTTGAAGGACGCTAGGAATCGGGATTATAATCTGAGATGGATACCGTTTTTTTTCCTATACGCCACAAGTTTTCCAGTATCAGGTTGATTTTTGTGTGCTAAAGCTGCTCAACTACCACCACTCATATTGTATTTTTATCTAACTAAAACTTCAGAAAACTAGTTAGGTTGTAGATATTTTCATGATTGTACTCAATCGAACATTACTGTTTCCTAACCTTTAGTTGAGTTTGTTCATGTTTGAATGTTGTTCATTCGAGAAATATGAAAACAAAAATTAATAATTTCCAGACCCTGATCACAACGATGTTCATTTTTATCCCATTCGCAAAAATTCTTCCTTTCTCCATTCTTTCTATTCGATTTTGAATTTTCATCCGGCCCAATCACTATTTTCTATGCAATTTATCTAGGATTGGATCCTCTACCCATTCTGTTTTTCATTGATATTGAGATGTTGTTCGAGCTAAATCGTGTTCCCAAACAGTTTTTGTGTCTAATTATTTTCCCAGATAAGAAAGAAAATGTTTACATACTGCAGAAGATTTTATAGCAAGAAGATTGAGACCTGAAAGGAACAGAAAAAAATTTAACTAACACTTCGAGCAACAAATGAAAATGTAGATCAGTTCACCCTTGTAACCAATCAAAAATTACTGTTTCATAATCTTTGTTTGAGTTTATACATGTTCGAATGTTGTTTTTTAGACGATACGCTGATGAAAAACATGTCTAGACCCTCATTCCAACAATATTCATCTTCATCCCGTTTGGAATATTCTTACTCTGCCCCTTCTTTTTACCCGTTTGTGAGTTTCTATCAGAACTAATCACTTATTTCTATCCATCTTTGGATCCTCTGTTTTCCATCGATTTCCATAAAGATGCTGTACAAGGAGATTGGAGTGCGAGTTATCAAATGGAGGCACACATTCTGCCGAAAATTCGTTTTGTTTAGATGCAACAAACATGGTATTCATTCATACTTCTAATTTCTTGTGAAGATTGATTACTAATGAAGATTGATTTAGGTCAACGGTATGTCCCCAATTTGAAACATTGAAAACATTCACTCTACAAAGCAGTTATATGTTTTTTTTTCAAAAGACTCGAGTATGTAAATGCTACCCAAGTGAATGACAAAGTGTAGAAGGTAAAGCTGTTTTTCTGTTGTCTCTATGGTTTTTTGTAGGGTGCAGTGGTCAGGAAAAAAAACCAAGATAACTGTGGAAATGGGAATAATCTCGGTTTCTGGATGTTTTGAAATGGCTACTCGTATTGCTCAAAATATTTCGTGTAACATAGCAATTGGTGCTGATGTTTCTGTACACTTTCCACTGGAAAATTAAGAAACCTGCCAAACTATGATTGGTGTTTCTATCAACAAGATTCAGTTTACGAGAAAACCAGAACAATTTGTTTCACCACAATAAAACTTCACTGTTCTCATACATTCACAAATCGTCATCAGTTCCTGTTGTCATGGTTTCAACTGATGAATTGATCATGAAAAAATAGAAAAAATGCGTTCAGTTAGATAAGTAATCGATAGACCATGTCACGCACTGAAAGATCAAGAAAGCGCTCTTGAAATTTTTTGATAGTTCCAGTGAAAGTTGTGACAAGAACAAACTATCGTGAGAAAATATTTACTGTTCTAATCATCGCATTTTTTTTTCGTTGGTAAAGCTGTTCTAATCGTTGTGACTAATCTCGTAAAAGGTTATATCATTCATTCTGCTTCTTCATTATCTCTTCCTATTCCAAGAACACGAATGTATCTTAATTTTCGATGAGACACTTCAAAAACTAAAATAAACTTTTCGAAACTGAAAATGGATCCGGAATCTGATAGTAGAACAGTACTGAATTTCTCGGCTGCAACAACCAGAACGCGCTCAGCATGTGTTCTTCCTTTCTCTAATTTCCCCCCTACACTGCACACTTCCATCAGCAAGAGCGCCCCGCTGCGACCACCTTTTCCGCATAGGGAACACTTTCCGTTTGGCTGTTCGTTTTCTGGCCTAAAATGTTTCGCAACGGGTTTTCCGCGGATTTTTTGTATTTTTTCGAGTTTTTGAAGGTTAATAATAATATTTTTGCTGTTTTAATCGTATTTTATAAGATATTCCGCTTTCACCAGTTCTAGTGCTTTTCAATATTTCGAGAAAATTTCTAATTGTTTCATCATTTTACTACAGCTAGTTTCTAATTACTCTTGAAAATCTTGTCACCGATATTGAAAACTGGTTTTTTTGATATTAATCTTTTTTTCAGAAAAACTCGAAAACATGACGTCAAATTCACCGCCTACAAAGCTGATGAGATGGATTTTGGAAGAAAAGGGTGACTGCACCGATCGTGTCCCTCTCCTCACACTGTTCAATGAGTACCCACGTCGTAACCCGGTCCAGAGATCAATCTTTCTGAATAAGTTGGATTTTTTTGGTTTTTTTTAATTACTAACAATTTTTCTTCTAGAATCAAACAAAAACTTCAAAGAGTGGACCGTTTGAGGGATTATGGACTCGACGAGAAAGTCAAACTTCTGTTCATGCTCAGTTTCCCGGTGAATGATGAATTCGAAGAAATGTAAGTGTGATTTTTTTGTCTGGACATCCGGAAGCACATACAAACATCTGGAAATCTTTCAGGCTCCGAGATGAGGGAGCAGTCCTAGAGCTCACTGACCCCGGACGTGTCATATCCTACTATCGTTCCGCGGATGGGTCTTTGGAAAGAGGAGTTCCAGCACAAGACAACAACCGGAATGTTTTGGATGGGAATCGAGATCAACGTGGAGGAGTACCAGCACAAATGAATATGGATGATGATCCAGTTCTGTTGGAGCCAAAGCAGGAAGTCGATCGACCAGTGGCTCCGAATCCCACCGATGTGTCCTGCACGTCAATTCTCTTCAAATTGCAATCCCTTATCAAAGTGTTTAGCTTGCCTGGCCTCAACAAGCTCAAAGAAAGGATTGGGGAGGAGATCGATAATCCGAGAAGAGAAAACCAGATGGTACCGTGGGATAGAATTCATTGGCTGGTAGCGTACAGCCACCGAACACTGTGTGATGGAGCCTCAATTAATGTTCCTGCTTCGGACGGAGCTATGCTATTCGTCGATTTTCTGAGAACATACTGCCAGTGGTTGGACTGTTGGAGTTTTAGTGAAACTCGTGGAATCCGGGAAGTTATCCAGGACATGATTCGGGAGATCAAATTGAACGACTCAGATGGCGAAGGTCCCAAAAAAGTGAGCTTTTTGAGTGTTATATGAAAATAGAAAAGTGACTGAATTTCAGAGAATCTCAAAAGAGAAAATCGTCAATGTGCTGAAATCCTGGTTCGATGCCGCTACTCCTGCTTAATTCCTGATTTTGATCTCGTTTCGACAATCCATAAATCTATTCTTACGGTCTCTTAAATTTCGTCTTTTTTTAACATCAGTTTTGTTGTGAGTTCATGATCCTGAGCGCTCAACAGATTCTTTTCTCAATCTTTTCATTGCTATCTAATCTCAAACATTCCTGATTCCCACTTTCTTAATATTTCTTAATAATTAGATCATTCACTCTGCGTGATTTTCCGATAAAAGTTCCTTTTCTGGTTTGAATAATTCGGAATGAAGGTTCAACATGGAAGCGGCAACCAGAATAATTTCATGAAAAATCCAAAAAGTTACGTCAGTTTATGGAGCATCCATCAGTATTCCAACTCCCAGGGCTCGATTAAGTTCATCCATTTCTTGAAGGTATACCGCACTTTGCTGCTGATTACAGAGTATAATGATGTTTAAGAATTTTTTCCAATCTTGTGTGCTGCCAAGTTGTCAACAAAACTCAGCAACGCGAAACATTTGGTTTTACCAGACCAAGATTTCACTGTTTCGGCACGAAAATGAATTAGCTTCTGTATTTCAATTTTCAGTCTAGAGACATTGGCCAGTTCTCCGTAACTGAAATTGAGTTTGAATAGCAGAAGCGCTTGTGGAAAAACATGACGGTTTTGAAACTGATAGTTGGGTCTTCTACAGTCGGAACCAGATGAACCAGCGATTCTGAAGTACTTTTTCAGTTTTATCAGTATTAAGAAACTGTTTTTTTTTCTGTTTCAAGAAGTTTTTATTTTCTAGGAACAGAACTTTTATTAATTCCATTTCCTTACTAACCATGCAGACAAAGCTGAAGATTATACTGTGAAAGAATCAACGGTGTTAATAAAACAGTTGCAAGAAGATATGACAATCTACTATTGAAAACTGACTATAGCAGTGAGAAAAAAACAATTTCAACTTCAACGGCCCTTGCATTAAAAATTCTGAACAAATGATAATACATTATTTTTCCTGTTTCAAGATCATTTCATTGTTGAGGTCCATACATTTTTTCCAATTGGATTGGGTTCAATGGACTACATTGCTTATAAGACAAAGAACTCACAAGGCTCACAATATTTCTATTGGAAGGCTTGCCTAGTTAACCTTCGTATTCTTCTTGTCAACTATACCTAGCCGATAACGGAGGTTACTCAAGTAAGAAATAAGTATCTAATACCACTCGTGTCATAACCAGAATAACAACAAAAAATGTTGGAACAATATTGAAAACTACCTAGAACAGTGAAAAAGAATACACTTCAAGAAAGTGTGAAATAGCAGATGTGGATTCATTTTCTCAATAAGTGCACTTTTTTTCGCTTGGAACTTGTTGTAAAGAAATTGAATTGAAATTGAAGAATGTCAACAAATATTGCAATTCCAAAGAAGAAAAATAAATTGATTGTGAGAGCTTTTGGTATTCAATATTCTTGTCATATTTGATGAAGAACGTCTTCATCACTTTCAATTGTATTTTTCTGATTTTTCATTACCTACGAATTCATTACGACCCGTCTATTGAGAATTATCAGGAATACGTGCCTTATCTTGAAATCGATATGCACTTCTCGTCGACCAGCAATCTTCGAATGAGAATCTCATCAAAGTGAAGAAGTGGAAACAGTAAACTCTTTTCTGTAGAAAGGCATGGTAAAATATTTTGAAGTTTCAGCAATATCATGTTAGGGCTCACCTAGATATGAAAAGCACTATGCGTCTAATTTCCTATAGGAATATATTCAATCTCTCCATTTATGAATTACAATTGTTGGTTTCCATGAACACAAAAATAAACAAACCATGCGACATTTTCATTTTTGTTTTCTAGACATGAAGTGTTAGGACAGCCAAGCGATCTGGCACAGAAAAATGCAAAAATTCAGATATCCGAAAAAAAAAACAGCCTGAATCCTGAAAAACTGTTTTGTCACAGCTAGTAAAAGTAGTGGACGGAACAAATAAGGAACGAAACTCAAAGAAAATTAAGCCATCATGAATCAGCGTTTTCGTGTTTCTCATTATTGACGAATTGAATTGTTTTTGACACTTTCATTGCATATGTTCATTTCGTAGGAAACTACACTCAAAGCTGGAATCATTCAGAAAAGAAAACTCGAAATTTTGAGATTTGACAATTATGCATTATTCCATTTGTTGGTGGTTTCAATTGCTCTATTGGTTTTTCTACCGACGGAATGAGTAGACGACAGAGTATATCAGGTTTGCCTTCACATGAATAAAAAAAGTGTGCACAGGCAGAAGTCGAAGACTTCTTGGGAGTAGAGGCTATTTCAGTGAGATCCAACGAAAAATTGCAGTTTCTACTACCTCGAAAAAAACACAGGAAGTAGACTGGTTTTCAATTGGATCACGACTTTTTAATAATTGATTGGGAGAATTTCAGTGGAATTTCTTTTTCAATGTTTCAACGACATTTTGAAACGTCTCATATTCGGTAATGTTGTAAAAATCGACTGAAGCCAATCTCACCATAAAATGCTTTCCGATACTCCTCCCCAATAAACACGATCGGAAGTGGATCGACTGCTGGATACAATGCATACAAGTATGTAGTTAGATATGACCAACTTCCAATATCCACGTGGAGTATGAGAGCAGTGAAGGGCACCCATTGGTTGGAAGAACAGGACGATTGGGAGAAAAGTTTGGGATTATTTTCCACTTGACTAGTGAACATTGAATAAAAAATGAAATCAAATGGAAAACACGAAACAGGAAAATTGTTTTGAAACTTGGTTACTGTTTCAGTAATGTTATATTTTTGTCTGGTAATCTTTATCGAAAGTCAGGAGTTTGTTGATTTCTACGTTTTCTGGCTCCTGCGAGAGTTAGAATTTCAAGGACCCACTCACAGGAACATCTACTTTCAAAAAAACCATTTGTAGGAAAGTTAGAACTCATTTGGGGAAAAAATTCCTTTACAATTGAAAAAATTACTGTTTCATATTGTTCATTTGAAAGAACAAGTGAAGTCCAAATCATTGGACTCTATCTCTAGGCTCATAATTTTGATGAAAGCTGTTTTATACAGAAAGATACAATTTTATCCA
>GL380713.1:0-20402 GCA_000143925.2 Caenorhabditis brenneri
CGTAGCGGAGAAACTTCGGCCACAGAAAGGGATTTCAAGTTTTTAGAGCGGTATATCTCGTTTCAGAGCGATTTTTGACATATGAGTCAAGAGGAAAAAGTGTTCAGCATGTCCTAATTTACCGGAATCAAAAAGAAAAAATTGGGACTTCAGTCCTCCTTTAAAGAGAAAAAAACTACATCACTATGAACATAATGAGTTTCCTATTTCAAACATCTGAAACTGGAATAATGCTCATGAGAAAAAAAAACAATTTCGAATCAACTTCCAACATCGATAATAGCATATTTTCCGGTTTAGTGGTTCTTAGTCTTTTGACTGGTATGTAGTTCCGATACCAGGCACTATGTTGAGTATTTTCAAGACGTTGGGTATTATGTACTGCTTCACTAAAACTGTAAACATAAGTAATTTTGAGTGTCCTTGATAGGCAAATTGGTCAGTGAAATTAGGCATTTCTCAAAATTTCGACCTTTGTCAAGTCAGAGTTACTATGCAATTTTACATTGAACTAAAACAACAAGCCATCGCTTACCTACTGTTTTCATGTGTTCCAATAAGATTTGTTTTCTTTTTCAGTACCAATCCTATGGAAGCTAACTTCTGAAGAGCATTTTTCACTCATTCAAGTTACGCTAAATCGTTTCAAACCCTAAATTATAATTGTTTCGATAACCAGTTCACCAGCTATAACTTGGAATTTTTACAGTTTCAGTGAAATGGCAAACAATTATTTGCATTACAATACACATTGTTAGCTTGGGTAATTCTTTCCATGATCCGTTTTATTGGGGTGACACAGATCAGCAGGTTTCTTGCTCAAGGATATCACTTTTCACTTTTCAACAGTGGAAAGAAATTAGAAATAGAAACTTGTATAGTGAATCACTAAACCGAAGAACTTCGGAGTTATTGAGCGGTGAAAAGAAGTATTATAATTTCCAGAAAAAGATAAACCCACTATTTTTTCATATCTTGCTGGCTTTCACTACTACATTGAAAGAGTAAAAATATTTGATCGTTTCCTCGGAATAATTGGAAAATTCGTCTTCTCATTACCGCTACCAAACTGAAATCCTGAATTTACCTATTTCCCTGAAACAGATTATTTTAGAGAAATGTATTTGATATCAATAGGCATCAATAATGTTCTTAAAGTGATTTGCAAAACATATTGTGAGAAATCAGTTCACTGTCGTGTAATTTTTCTGACGTTCACAATAATCACTTCCGGTATACGTTTTACTGGTTTTTAGTGAACGTTTTCAGAAAATTTCCACTGCCCGATCAATGTATCTAGCTCGCGAAAAGCAAGATTGCTTAGCTTTTACTATTATCCACTATGTAAAAGCAGTAAAAAAATATTCAATAGTAGAATTAGAACGAACTTCTATCAAAAAAATAGTTAAGAAATCTGAGAAATAATTGACTGTTTCAGACAAACAATGGTAATTTTTTGGTTTTTATTGAGCTGTTTGAACTGAAGCAGAAAATTTTTGAAAAATGATTTTTCACAAATGTCAGTATATTCTATTCTCAATTCTTTAAACAGTCTCTCTCCAAATCTTTTATTCTTATTCTGAGCGGACTAACCTAAAGAGAAGAATGTTCAACAAAGTCACGATTTCATTGGAACAAAACATTTTTTTAGTACTTTCTCAATCTACTGTCATTTCATTGACTCCTTGTGATTTTCTCATTCTCTATTGTTTCATTGAAGCAGTAGTTTTGTTTTGTTCTTTTAGATTAAAAATCACATTATCTTCCGCTTTTGTGGATTCAGCTAAGATTTGATATTCTTAAGGCGAGTGCAATCAAACAGTAAAGTTTTCACAATTTCACAAAGTATTGAAAGAATAAAAAACATTCTGAAAGTCACTGGATTTTCTATTGGCACAATTTTCTGCAGAAAGACGAAATACAGTGGTGTAAAACAAAAAAAGCAAAGCGCGTTTCTCACAGAATTTCCACTGTTTCTTTGAAACCGTAAAATCCTTACTGTCTTTTATTGACAGTTGGTTTTTTGTGGCGCTACAAATCGACTATCCAACTTTTTTGATTCATGAAAAACCAAATCAACAGAAAAAAATCGTCAAGTCAAACTTGAAAACGTTTTGAAACAGTATTGAAACGTGACTTCGAGTTTTTATTCCGTTTCGACATGCTTATAACTTAGTTGCTATATCAGTTTAGTTCAATAACTTATGTTTTTCCAAAGGATTTCAGCGGCTCTGATGAACATTCGCATAATTTGGATGGAAAATTAGTAAAACAAAACATAAAACTAAGCAGTCTGTCGCATAAATCAAAACTGAAAACCTAACGGCTCGCGAACATGCTTTGAAAGGCACGCGTTGCAGAAGATAGGTTCAGCGGAGCGCACTCGAAAAAAACATTTTGCGCGACGTTTGAATGGGATTTTCGTTGAATGGAGATTTGAAAAGCAGAATGAGCTGGGGATTTAGTGGCAAATTTCCAGGGCAAAACCTTTGAAGCATTGAAAAATCAGCCGGTCAGCAAACTTCGTGGGATGTGCCGGTTTCATGAGGAAGATGACGAGGAAGATGAAGAGGAAAAGGTTGAAGATTTAGAGAATTAACTTTTTCATTCTGTTCCACTCTCAGCTAAAATCAATTATCTTCTTTTCCAGATTTGATTGATCAATTGAAGAATAATCTGCACTTTTGCTTGAAAGTCTTTCTTGTTACCAAGCTAACTCTCAACATTCGCGTATAACCTGTTTCGAAATTCCCTGTTTCCAAATGTTCACAACTTGAAACAGGCGGTTAATGCAATAATAGTCGTTATGTCTCCTTATCCGAACGAAAAGCATAGAATAAAAGAAAAAAAAACCTGTTTCTGAAATGTGTGACAAACGGAACTAATATTCTTTTCGATAATTTACTCATGCTGTCGAACGAGCGTTAGCAATTGCTTTGTTCTAACTGCACAAGTATAGAATGTATGGTGAAAATTTGTATTTGTCTTTCGGATCAAAATATTTTATTTACTGCTTCAAATCCTTACCATTTGAAACGTTTAATTTTGAAAGTCAATTGGAGCTTATTCTGATTTATTCTTCGAACGATAATTATCCATTAGTGAAGAAGAGCCGAAAAAAAATGTTCAAAAAGCTCCGTCAAAATTCGCTCATTTTCAATTTTGCGTATGCTGTATGTGACGCGTTTTCAAGTGAACGCAATGATGTTTCATAGATAGATTTGAAGGCGTTGATGTAAAAAAATAGGTTTATTATCTTCAAAACTATTGAAAAACCAGTAAATAGATAAGTTTGGGATAAAGAAACAAATGACAGGGAGATAGCAAAAAAAGTGACGAGTATAATACAAATGGTAGAAAAATCACTCGAAAATCGCAAAAAACACCATAAAATTCCCTCAAAACCCGGCAAAACTTGTCCAAAATCATCGAAACTGCTCAACGCATCATCTTCATAACGTCAACACTGTCGTCAGGAGAGCCCATCAAAGGGTCAATATTTTCTTCAATGTGGTCCGCCATGCCAGTTTCGAAACATTCATTAAATGTTTCACAATTTACATTAGGCCCCTATTAGAATATGGTTCAGTTATTTTCTCCCCCACCACCAAGGATCTCATCAAAAATTTAGAATCTGTCCTTAAAACTTTTATTTTTCGCTGTTTTAAAAAATTTAACCTTACATATGTAAACTATTTCTCAGCACTCGATTATTGTAATCTTGAAAGTTTAGAATATAGGCGACTAGTTATTGATTTAGTTTTTATGTATAAGCTCACTGTAAGTAAAGAAATTTTAGTAAATGATTCACTTTTTATAACTTTTCCAAACTTCTCTTCTCTTCGGAGACATCCATATTATATTCGCTCCACTCTCAAATTTTCCTCCAAAATTTCCTCCCAATTCTTTACTAATAGAACTTTAAATGTTTGGAACTCTTTACCCCCCTCCACATTTCCTGCTAAACCCTCTTCTCTTACTTTTCGAAAATATCTTAAAAATGTTAACCTTAGCAAATACCTTGTTCTTAACTCTCATAATTTTTAACGTTTTTCTTCACTTTGTTTTTTGAATTGTGTTAGTGGCTTCGCCCTTCATTCAATAAATTATTATTATTATTATTATAGGTAGAGTACGTCTTGATTTGCTCGTGGAGCTGAGCCCGCCCTAGCTTGAGGTAGATGTCCAGTTCCTCTTCCTCAGCCTGAGGAGTAGATGGGGTGGTGGCGGAAGTGGATGTGGAAGACCCAGCAGAGTAGTAGGCGGAGTCTGGGGACTCCTTGAGGATCGTGGCTTTGGTCCTTGGAGTGGTGGGGCCCTTGGCCTCAGCAACTTTAGCGCGGCCTGGTGTGGGACGATAGGACATGGTGGTGTCCAGACTTCCATAATCCAATTCCCGTCTGACTGGGTGATACTGAAGAATTGGTGTCTCCTGGAACTGTACCGGAGCCTCCTTTTCCAACCGAGCTTGGGGAATAGGGCTTGAGGCCCGGAGGATCCCGTCGATGAATTCCTCCATGGATGGGATTCTGGAGCGTGGCTTGGGAGCGGGAGCAATTTCTTCAGGCTGCACCATAGACTGGGCCTGAACCTCCTCAGCCACTTCGGAGTCCTTAACCTCCACAGTCGCATCCTCCAATTTCAGATTCATCTCGAACCTTTTGACCAAATCGTTCACTTTCTTGGTCTTTTTCTCCAAAACCGAGTCGTTGAATCTCTGATCCTCGGCCTTTTGAGTCACTGTTCCGAAGAGCATCGCCTCCAGAGTGGCTCTATAAACTCCGGCGTCTTCCAAACGGCAGTATGACATCCTGGTAATTGAAGAAAGTGTCTGAAAAAAAAAGAATTAATTTGGATAACTTGAGGTTGAAACGGGAGGAAAAACGGGTAAAAATTATGAAAAATGAGGGAATTGGGTTCAAAACCTATCGGTAATGAGGAAAAATGGCCTGAGAAAGCCTAAAAAGGCCTCAAAACCGAGGATAATGGGGAAGAGAAAAACGAGGAAGGGAACACATAACAAATAATTTGTTAGACTGACGTTCAAGGACCCTCCACAGGGTCCTTACACTAATCCAAGAGCTATCGATCACATTACTGCATAGAAGGGGTCGTATGTCAAAAAGGGGCGGAGCTAGAAAAAATATGCCAACTACAAGTTTGTTCAAAATTGAATTTGAAGCAACATTGCCGTTGATTACGTTTTCCTAGCTCCGCCCATTTTTGAGATATGCGCCTTCAAAGTTTGAATACCTCGCTGGTGGTAAGGAGAGACACAGTGGAAGGGTGAAGGATACCAAAAAAAGAGGGTACATAAAATGTTCTAAAAAGATCAAAACGATTTGAATTGCACTGAAATGTGTAAGAAATGAGTAAAAAGTAAAAAACTTTGTAACTACCACGTAAAAAAGTGCTGTTTCATGGTAAAATGGTCCAGGAACCATGAAAACAGTAAATAATCTGTAGCATCTACACATCACAAGAGAAATAAATCTTGAATAGCCTAAAAAGACCTATAATGGACCTAAAAATACCTGGAGAAGCGTTAGAATCAGAAAAAAAGAAAAGGAAGAAAACGAACAAAGGGAACGTCAGTCTGAGTGAGTGAGTGAGGCGAATGAAGAGTGAGGCCCCCACTGACAGGCCTTATGGCCCCCTCTTTGCAGAAATCCGATCCGTAGTCTTAGCAATGGTGTGTGAGAGAGAGATAGGCGTTTTCAAAGGTCATGACCTCTTTAGACCCTGGGAGAAATAACGAAAAAAGAAGACTCTCCCATACTAATCCTGAGGCCCGTCAGTGGGGGCCTTTCGAAACTTCACCTGCGGCATGGAAAACACTAAATAAGTTGACCTAAAATAGTAAGAACACCGCTGAAACAGTACCAATCTGGTCAAAAACAATAAATTTGCAACAAAACAATCTCACAATAACTAAAATCTGTCAAAAAAAAAGCCGTGAGAGCAGGTAATAATTGGAAATGAAATCGAAAAAAGCAGATAATAGGGTCATATGATGGGCCTATAAGTACCTAAAATAGCTTAAGAACCAGAAAAAAAGAGAAAACGAAGAAAACGAACAAAGGGAATCTCACCCTGAGTAGTGAGTGAGTGAGGGAAAGGGAGAATGACTGAGGCCTCACACTAGAGGGTGAAGGGACTAAGGCCCCCACTGACGGGCCTTAAGACCCCTCTCGGGGCAGAAAACCAACCTCAGGATTAGTGTGGGAGAGTCCTCTCCTTTCTTTATGTCTCCCACAGACAAAAGAGGTCATGACCTTTGAAAGCGCCTATCTCTCTCTCACACACACACACACCAATCCTAAGGCTATCGATTTTTTTTTCTGCATATAGGGGGCCTTGAGGCCTGTCAGTAGGGGCCTCACTCTGACAAAAGATTTGTCCTGAGTCCGAGGTTCCCTTTGTTTGTTTTCTTCCTTTTCTTTATTCTGATTCTAAGGCTTTTTTAGGTACTTCTAGGTCTATCATAGGTCTTTTTAGGCTATGTTAAGGTATTCTAGATGTATTTCTCTTGTACGTTGTGGATGTTATGAATTACTTACTGTTTTCATGGTTCCTGGACCATTTTACCATGAAACAGTGCATTTTTTTCGTAGTAATTACAAACTTTTTGGATTTGTACCCATTTCTTTCACATTTCACTGCGATTCAGATCGTTTTGACCATTTTAGAACCTTTTATGTATCCCTCTTTTTGGTATCCTTCACCCTTCCACTGTGTCTCTCCTTACCGCCAGCGAGGTACTCATACTTTAAAGGCGCATATTTCAAAAAGGGGCGGAGCTAGAGAAAAGTTGTCGACTACAAACTTGCTTGAAATTAAGTTTGAAGCAGAATTGCAGTTGACAACTTTCTCCTAGCTCCTTCTATTTCAAAGATATGCGCTTTTAAAGTAAGGTCCTCTTCCCTCCTCGCCGTCTCTGAGCGCTAAAATTTGGAGGCGCATATCTCGAAAAGAGGTAGAGCTAGAAAAAAATTCTCAATTACAAAAATGCCTGAAATTTGATTTCAAACAAGTTTGTAGTTGACAACTTTCTTCTAGCTCCGCCCCTTTGTGACATACAACCCCCTCTATGCAGAAAACCTATCGATCGGGATTAGTGTGTGACCTCGGTCTGCTCTGCGGTTCAGCCTGTAGAGGGTCCTTGGACCTCAGTCTGACCAATTGTCTGTCCTGTGTTAACTCTTACGTATCTCCTTCCTATTTCACTGTCGAAGGCCTTTTTGGCTATTTTCCTCATGGTTTTTGGACCAAACCTCATCCTTTTCCGCCTATTTCAAACGTTTTCACTCGTTTTTCTCCCGTTTTCACCTCAAGTTATCCAAGTTAATTTTGTATATTTTTTAGATCACCCTCTTCAACAACAAAGATGTCATACTGCCGTTTGGAAAACGCAGGTCTTTACAGAGCTACTCTGGAGGCGATGATGTACGGTGCACCAGTCCAAGAAGTGAAAGATCAAAAATTCAACGATACTGTTTTGGAGCAGAAGGCCAAAAAAGTGAACGATTTGGTCAAAAGGTTCGAGAAGGACATGACATTGGAGGATACTACTGTGGAGACTAAGGAGGTTCAGGCCAAGCTTGAGACTGCGGCTAAGGCCCAGCCGGCTAAGCCACGCTCTGGGATTCCGTCTATGGAACAGTTTGTACAAGGAATCCTCCGGGCCTCAAGCCCGATCCCTCAGGCTCAGGCCCAGTTTGAGGAGACCCCAATATTGCCACATCGGGCAGTCAAGCGAGAACTCAATTTCGCTCTGTTGGATACTGCACCTTCCGCCGACATCACGATGTCCTACCGTCCGATGGTGAGGTCAGAGGGTAGAGTCCGAGTTGCCGAGGTCAAGGCATCCTCCTCTCCAAAGCCAAAGTTTGCCATCACCGAGGAATCACCGGACTCCGCCTACAACTCCCCCGGATCCTCTGCCTCTTCCATTGCCACCACTCCATTGGAATCATCGATATCTGCACGGACCCAGGACTCCGCCTCATCCCAAGATCAGGAACAAGAGCTAGACGTGTTCCTCAAGCTCGCGAGAGCCCAGCTGCACGCAACAATCAAGGAGTATGCAGCCTGGGATCCGGAAAGTGAGTTTCTTTTTGGAATTTCTGGGGATTTGAGGGCAAAGGAGTCCAACAATATTCTCACCTCTAATTTTCCCATTTTCAGTGCTCAGCACGATTGCCGAAACAGGAGCCTCCCGTCGTCAAAAGGCTCTTCTGAAGATCCCCGAACCGTGCACCATCACCGAAACCATGCTCCAGATCTACGAAAAATGCTTATCCGGACAAACAACCAAGGAGATGGACACTATCATCGTGTCAATTTTTCATTTGTTGGAAGAAAACGTCCATCTACCAAGAATTTCCATTTTGGAAGAATATTTGGTGATGAAATTCATGAAGAAGACGATGCAGTGAAAAGTTTTCATGGATTTTGATGGTTTCATCTGGTGTTTCGGTATTTTTCAATGGTTTTCTCGTAGTTCCGAGTGTTTTATTCTCCAATTGTTTGCTCCTTTCTTCAAAATCTCCCTGCCAGTTGCTCTGTTCACACTGTTTTGATAATAATCTCAGAATAATAAATTTTTTTTCAAATACTTTGTTTCTCATCTCTTGTGTCTCATCTCTGTTGGTTACTTCAAAGGCGCATATCTCAGAATGGGGCGGAGCTAGGAAAAAGTTGTCGAGAAGGAAGTAGTAAGGAAATAAGGAATTATTTCATGACCTAGAAAAAAATTAGGTCATGACCTAGAAAAAAATTAGGTCATGACCTAGAAAAAAAAATTAGGTCATGACCTAGAAAAAAAAATTAGGTCATGACCTAGAAAAAAAATTAGATCATGTCCCTCCAATGGACACATCTTATTATTCTTTTTGAAAAACCTTTGATCTTCGAAGTGAATTCTGTATCGATCAACATTTGTTTTATTGTTTCATTGAAACAGTATTTGTGCTTTTTCGATAAAGTTTTCAGTTGATTGATTATTTCTAATGATAAAAAAATTCGGAGCAAGTTTGCTGTTGACAACTTTTTTGTGGCTCCGCCCATTTTTGAGATTCACGTTTTTGAAGTCGGGGTCCCTCCGGACTGCAGGGAGATAAATTTATAAATTATTTATAAAGATCGATTTATTTGATGAACTAACTGCGGATAATCCAGTGGTTCTAAAAATTATGTTATATGAGGCTATTGAAGAAAGGAGAATATTGAAGAAAATTATCATATCAGTGAAACTGAACATTTTCCCAATTGTCATACGTCTGGATGACCTGTCCAATTATATTTTTGAAAAATTGTCATTATCTATCACTTTATTGAAACAGTAGTTTTTCGTTAACTTCAATTACAGATTCCAACAATTTCCCTATTTCTTTTATTTCTTTGAGATAGAATGAAATATCAACATCGAGTGTTTCTCAAAACATGTTTACTGTTTATCTGAAACAGACGCGAAAACGCATCGCTGACGCGAAAACGCATGGAAAGTCTCCGAATAAGTCCCCGTAGTTTGTATGTTCCACCACCTTTAACAGTTGTCACGCAAAGTGGTATATGCAAATAACTGTGCAGAAATACTGGTTAAAGAAAATTACACTTCCCTTTCCTGTGTTGATGAAACAGGTTAGTTTCCAATGTACAATTCCATTCTCATTCACAGATGTATTCAAACTGCTAGCTCATTCTTCATTGTTTCATTGAAATATTGAGTTTGTTTGCCATTTTGATAAGTAATCTTATTGATCTTTTCTTCACCGAAATATATGGAATTCTTATCTAAAACGCTGAATTATGTTTTTGTATAACTAGATCTCCAATTATCAAAGAACGAAACAGCTTCCCAGTTTCAGAAAGAGTTGAAACTATAAGAAATTTTTCGAAAAATCAATGATTTGTTGAACCTTATATTGTTGAAAAAAATAGTTCCGACGAGTGACGTCACGATTTTTGTCTGCGCCTCTCACTTGTTAACAAATTTTGTTTAAAAGTTGTGACGTCACAGGTCAGAACTTGTTTTTCCAGCTATATTACCGTACAATTGAAAGTAAAAAAACCATAAACTTCTGATTCCACTGAAACTGTGATTTCTTAAACTTTTTAACTTTAAATGAAAGTGATCGCAATCTTCTTGAAATTTTTAAAAACGTATTTTCTGTTTCAAACACTCATTCAAAGCTGTTTGAAAAATTTTAAAGACTCACCACTGTGTGTGTTAAATCAAATTGAACATTTACTGTTCCCGTGAAACAGTAATCTTGGATGCAATAGCATCAGTGCTAGCACTTCCACCATTGTCTTTCCGATTTGGTAAAGATGTTTGGAGAGAACCTTATTTTGTTCGAGACAGCAACTTAGACAGTGAAACAGGAAGTTTTGGGAATTAAATCAATTTCAAATATTTTTTTTCATTTTCTATGCTGCATTCCGACTGTTGACAGTGAACATTAACCCTGTTATTTGTTAGGTGACTGTGGTTCCGTGAACGCTTAAAATGTCCTGCATCAAATGTTAATTTAATTTCGAAGTTTAAAATTGTGTTGAAACTGCAAATTCATAGACTGTGTTCACTCCACGGAAAAATGATGGAGGAAAAGTTTTTTTTTTTTGGAATTTGGATGACTAGATAACTAGGATAATCTCATCGATAGTTACGCAAAGTGGTTCTAAATGGAATAGAGGCATTGGTTAAAGAAAATTACTCGTCAGCTTCCTGTGTTAATGAAACAGGTTAGTTTCGGTATACACTTTTATCCTCATTTACCTAATTAACCCAGCTATGATGAAAACTTACACATCTTATTATTCTTTTAAAAATCCTGTGGTTTCTTTATTGAATTCTGTATCGACCAAGATTCATTTTATTGTTTCATCGCAACAGTAAATGTGCTTTTTCGATAAAATATTCAATTGACTGGATTTTTTAGAGTTGTAGTTGTTTTTATCCTATTCTAAAATCTAGGCTTTTCGGTTTCGGGAAAACATTCGGTAGACCCCCCTCTATCTACTAATAACGCAAAGAAGTAGATTTGTTCGCCAATTTCTCACAAAAGGCGTTTAACCGATTTTGTTTATATGCGCGACCAAATAATTGCAGATGTTCAGTATATTTGTGATTCTCAAAAGATTTCTACTGTTTCGTCAAAATTCGCTTCGAGTTTTTCATGTTTCACAGTGTCTACAAAGTGAGAACGACGATACTGTTACTCCATGCGTTCCCTGCTCTTGGTTGTCTTTTACTCATAGAACGAAAGCCTTTTAAAAAAGAAACATGAACATCACAACCCCCATCAGCAACTTAGATAGTGAAACAGGGAATTTGGTGAATTACAGCAAATTCAAATCACATGGAAGCACTCTAATTTGATATATACATATCCGATTTTCTAACCGAAATACTAAAAAATTGTTATTGCTGATGTAAAAACTGTATACTAGTGCAATAAAAATAGCAATTGATTTTTGTCGTCTGCTCCATGTGCTAAAATTCAATAGAATTAAGTGTTTGCGAGATTATTTCAGTTAAAAAATCAAAAAGTTTACAGTTCCACTGAAGCAGAAAAAAACACTGATTTTTTCAATTTTTTCTGAGTGATTTTTTACAGGGGAGTCCGATTAGGTTGAAACTCTATAATTGTATTAAGAATTCCTGAAAACCCAGAATACATTCTTTCAGATATTCAACCTTATTATAACTGCTGTCAAAATGAATGAAACTTTTTTCACAGTTTATTGAAACAGTAAAGCTGAGTAGGCGTTTTTTTAGGATCAAAATGTTTTTTTCCGTTTCCGATTCGTTTAGATTTTGGTGTTCGGCTTTGGAAAAAAAAAAGATTTTTTACCACTTCAGTGAAATAGTAAGAAGAATAGTTGGTATAGAAAATCGGTAACAATGATTTAAAATATTTAATATCGCACTATGAACATATCACAAAACAGTAGTTCAGAGTAAGTTTGTTTCGGTACGCTTATAGTGAAGAGACGCCATTTCAGAAGGCTTCATTCTGAGAATAATACCATATTGAAACACTTTCGAACTTCAAACGATGTTTCAATAAAACAGTAAAGTTGGTTGAGTTTGCTGAAGTTCATTGGGTTTCTGGTGTATTGTTTCTAATAAAAGAAAACATTGTTTCAAAGAAAAAACCGCACAAACAAATTATCGAAAGCGTAGTTTTACTTATTATCACAACTGTTTGTAACCTTTTTTTTCAAAGAATTATGATTTATTCGGTAGTTAAAAACCATTCCAGTATACTTGCTGTTTCAAAGAATAAAACGAATAATACAAGCATGCAAAAAAGAATAAAATGGTAAAAAATGTAGTGAGCATTCAATCAAAATAACCCGAAAATTTACTATTTCAGAGAAACAGTAGTCAAGTTGTTGGAAGTAGTTGCATTAGTCCATAAGTTTTCTCGGCTTGACTATTCCAATGACTTTATTTTTAATCATTCGAAGCGACGCATGTGCATGTCCTTTATGAAATGAAACTCGTTTCAAGTTTTTCATGTTTCACAGTGTCTACAAAGTAAGAATGGCCATACTGGTAATGTTTGGAATTGTGGTGGCTCAATGGAATTTCGATCATTTCTTATTGAAAGCAGTTGCGCAATTTTTTGGATAAGAGTTAGTATTTGTTCGATATTGAAGAAAGGCAACAATTAAGATAATTGATTCGTATCAACTGTTCATGCTTCACTGAAAAAGTGAATAATTCTGAAATTTTGTGAACTGTTACCATTCTTGTTGTTCTTACCTTTCTCTAACCGTCAGAGTAGGTGAAAACGGAAAACATTGAACGATGCATTGTGGTTACAAGTGATAAGATTTTGAACTTGAATGAACGAGATTAGAAAAATTACAAAAATTTATTTTGTTCTTTACAAAAATCAAACGGTATACAAACAAAAAATTTCAACAGAATAAGGGATGTATGGGTGTAAAACAGCCAAAAAATTTGAAAGGCTCCATTGATGAAACAGGTAGGACAAACCGACATCGCGGATGTGAACTCTCTTGGAACAGGAACTCAAGTTGAGCCGGACGGTGTTGAGGTAAGTTCCTCTCATCTGAAAAAAAGAAACCTAATTCAGTTATTTTTTGAGCATTCCAAGCTAATTGTGTCAGTAAAAGTCAAATAGAAAATAGCGGCGTTATTTAAAAAGCACCAACACATAGGTTACAGGAAAAATCATTTTGAGAAGATTTGTTTATCGTAAGGAACATTGAAACAAAGGATCAACTAACTATATTTCTTTTTTATGAAACAGTTCATGAGAATGCCCTCACCTTTCATCTCTATGTTTTCAGCTCCACTCGACTTCTCGAGGCATTCATCGTTTCCGCTATGCTGATGTCAGGGAGGAAGGAGGACGAACCGACATTGTGGACCCTCTTGGAACGGGAACTCAAGTTGAGGCGGACGGTGTTAAGGTAATTTTCTTTTCATCTGAAAAAAAGATACATAATTCAGTTATCTTTTAAGCATTCCAAGCTAACTGTGTCAGTAAAGGTCAAATAGAAAATAGCAGCATTATTCAGAGAACACAAACACATAGGTTACAGATCGATCACGTTGAGAGGATTTACTAATAGTTAGGAACATTGGAACAAAGGATCAACTAACTATATTTCTTTTTACGAAACAGTCCATGAGAATGCCCTCACCTTTCATCTCCATGTTTTCAGCTCCACTCGACTTCTCCGGGCATTCTTCGTTCAGGCCTTGATCATGTGAGAGAGGTGATGGGACAAATCAACATCACGGACTCTCTTGAAACGGGAACTCAAGTTGAGCCGGACGGTGTTGAGGCAGTTTGGAATTCATCTGAAAAAAGAGTAATTCAATGCAGTTACCGACATCATCATAAAAGAATATCACTCTTCTATACTTTTCCCACAATTCAAGTGATTTGTACAGTTATCCCGCAGTCATGATCGTCCCAGAGTGTCAGGTGGAACGCCGCCACAAGACGAAACTAGCTTGGAAATCTTGAGTCGCTATCCCAAACATGATGAGATAGTCAGAACCAGTCGGTGGCGCCGCCTACGGCGGCTCACCTCCTTTTAGTTCGTCGCTGCGCTTCTCAAAGGGGGGTTTATTTGCCATGCTCAACCCATTTTTTTATAATTCCCACCATAAAAATTACACGCTTTGAAGTTTCTGGAAGGTATATCTTCAAGAGCTTGCCAGTTGAGTTTTCGGAGTACCGTAACTACCGTAATCCTACAGTAATCTTCACCATTTTTTGTTGGTGTACTATTGGGGTCCTTTAGATAGTACATGGAAAAAATGAAAAAATTCTAAGCACTTCGAGCCCGTTTTCTAGCTATTGTTGAGTTATATGCTTACTGTAGCTACCGTAATCCTACAGTAACCCGTGCTCCAAACTTCACAGAATTGAAGCGCTCGGTGAACCATGACTACATGCCAAATATGGTAGAAAACGGTCGAGGGGTACAAAAGTTATTCAGTGATAAGTGCTGGACACACAGACACACAGAGCTATTCCTTTAGTATATAGAAGAGATAATTTAAAACAAGAACTTAAAAAAAACTGGGCTCTGTCTGCTTTTAAAGGTACCATGACAAAATAGAGGTACCATGACAAAATGGAGGTACGAGGTCAAAATGGAGGTACCATGGATAAAATAGAGGTACCAAGTCAAATGTGGTTAAAATGGAGGTACCATGGTCAGAATGGAGGTACCATGAATAAAATGGAGGTACCATTGATAAAATGGAGGTACAATGGTCAAAATGGAGGTACCATGGCTGAAATAAAGGTAGGATGAAACCATCAAGATACAATTACTCAAACAGTTCTTTTGGCAGGAGGTAACATGTTTTGAGGCTTTGCTTATTCGTTAATCTTCCCAAGCGCGAATGATTTTCCTGTTTTTTATGCGTTATTCTTTATCCAATTAACGTTCCGTACATATTAGGTTGGAAAAAAAGTTTCTGTGCATTTTCAAAAAAAAAAAAAAATCAAAAATGAAAGATATTGACCATCACGATTTAAAACTGTCTAGCATCTATATGACAAACTCCGGATGCCTCCCCTCCAAAACGCACAAATTTTCAAACTGAGGTAGTCAGCCAACCATTTCTTGAAATCATCGCAAATTTTGAAGTCTATTCTCCCAAGAGAGTTGAGCATCATCGATTAGATAGTAATTGAACAGAGCGTTATCAGGAATAAGAGAACGTGAGCAATGACAGCTCAGTTGCATCAGGCGAGGAAGGTATTGGTAGTTCTGGTTGTAGACGGACGGGCATTTTTGCGGAGGCAACGAATTTGATGGTTCTATAAGTGAGATTCAGTTTCACATTCATATTTGGAAGCACTAATAGTTGGTTTTGATAGTCTTGTCTTAAAGTAAAAGCTCGCAATAATGAACGGCCTCAAAAAGCCACCAAACAGAGAGACCAATCGGGTTTACAATTTGCTACGTTTTGGAGGGAAGGCATACGGAGTTTGTCAAATAGATACCAGACAATTGTAGAAAAAAAATAGTAGTCAATGTGTTCGATAAACAATCCATTTTTTGTTCGAATAATATAGTTTTCATAAATGCCCAGATATTTTCTTTCCAACCTACATAAGTCACTACAAAAAATTTCCTTCCAAAAAAAAACGTCCCTTGATCTCTCATTAAAATTTTCTCGATCATCCATATTCCCATTTGAAAAAAAAGTGATTCTATCATAAAACATCTATGATGTCGTTTCGTGAAATTCAACGGAAGAAATTATCGGCCCGTATTTTCAACTATGATATATTTTTTCTAGTTTCTAGTAGTTTGACACGCTGCTGTATTAGAGTGCAAAAAAAGTTTCCGCAAATCGGCGAAATTTCTCAGTAGAGCAAATCTTTGAATCTAGTTTTCTTTTTGGCTAGAAGCCTACTAGCTTGGTGTTCTATTATTGTTCCACTGCAAAAAATCCCGATTTTGTGGAAAATTTCTTTTCCCCCTGTTATTAATAAGAAATAATGAATCAATGAAAAGAGCACTATCAAAAGTTGAGACCAACCTTTTTACAAACAAGTACAATTCTTTTCTTACAAGCACATCTAAGAGGATAAAAATCCTTATAAAAAACAGGGATGAGTGCTCCGAAATTTATTACGAATCACAGAGGCCCTACGATAGAATCAAATCTTTTTTTCTGGGAATATGAGTTATCAAAAGAATTTTAATGAGAGTTCAAAGGACGTTTTTTTTTAAATGGGATTTTTTGCAGAGATTTTTTTATGTATGGAACGTTAATTGGATAAAGAATAACGCATAAAAAAACAGGAAAATCATTCGCGCTTGGGAAGATTAACGAATAAGCAAAGCCTCAAAACATGTTACCTCCTGCCAAAAGAACTGTTTGAGTAATTGTATCTTGATGGTTTCATCCTACCTTTATTTCAGCCATGGTACCTCCATTTTGACCATTGTACCTCCATTTTATCAATGGTACCTCCATTTTATTCATGGTACCTCCATTCTGACCATGGTACCTCCATTTTAACCACATTTGACTTGGTACCTCTATTTTATCCATGGTACCTCCATTTTGACCTCGTACCTCCATTTTGTCATGGTACCTCTATTTTGTCATGGTACCTTTAAAAGCAGACAGAGCCAAAAACTGACCTTCAAAAAATTTCGAAAAGTCAATAATATAGACCATACCAAACAGTCAGAATAGACACTCAGACAAATTTATACACTAGAAACTTAGAAATAATCAATAAGATGAATAGTCAGCCTAGAAACAAAGGCGACAGAAAGGGGAGAATAGAATGAAAAAAGCGGATGAGAGGGAAACGAGTATAGGCCTTCCCGGTGAGAAGAGGTCACTTGGCGCGTTGCCAAGAAGAGAGAGTGCATATTTGGAAGATGCAACAGGTCACTTCGCGACCATTGCGGCCCTCTTCTCTATCGGCTAGAGAAAGAGAAAAAGCGCTTGAAACGAGGAGGGACGAGAAGTGACCTGTTGTATCTAACTAATATTCACACAAGTCACTCACTCTCCAATCACTTGCAAAAGAACCATGTTGGGGGGAAAAGGAAACTCCAAGTTCAAGGCGCATAAATAGAAAAAATAACTTGAAGATACACACGTTCGCAAGCGAAATAAAACTTTAAATTGACATTTTCATAGTTGTATGAAACTGTAACAATTTTCCGAATCCATTTCCGTTTCAAAAAATATTCTCGGTTTCAATCTTGTGACATAACAGTTCTTCTGATTCAAGATAACAATAACGTCATCGAATTTTGATCACAGTTCGTTTTCTAATGTTCCAGTTTAATGACTTTTGTTTCTGCTGCAACGAGCAGGATCATTTTTTTATTCGGAAATCTGAGAAGACATTCATCCGTAGAAAACACAAAAATTCATCAAGTCAAGTTAGATATTATTGCAAAATTTATAAATAGATTTGGCGTATGGGAATATGAACTTTTCAAATTAATTGGATCTTGAAATGGTCTAAAGGAGGTGGGTGCGTGATTTTCATCCGGAATAATCTCGATCTGTTCGACTGTTGGGCGGAGTAGGAGAGTCTAAAAAAACATAATTTAAATTTTCTATAACATGAGCCGCTGTGACAAAATTCAAAACGTTTAAATCACTCACGTAAGCCAAAAGCCAGGGTTTGGTTATCTTGCGGATTCAGTTGTCCGGGTATAGCATTAGGGAACATTGGGACGTGATGGGCCTCGAACAATTGATTTCCAATAATATGGAGATACGGCATCGGCTGTGGAATCAATCGAGGCGGGAATTGATGAGCCATTTGAGGCGGCATTTGATGCATCATCTGTGGCGGCACTTGAGGTTGTAGTTGATACTCTGGATCAAAGTGTTGTAGTGGTGGTGCAAAGTGGACCGCTTCAATTGACATGCGATTTTGTTCACTTGTGCTTTCTGACCAAATCCTTGTAGTAGTGGGACACTTTGCGAAGGATCGATCTGTGAAAAGCATTATTGAAAATGGTGGGAACTCTCGTGCGTTTAGAATTTTTAGGGGAAAAATAGGGCACCATTCATATAACTCCGGTGTTTTCTCTATGATTTTTTTTTCGCTCTTCAATGTATTATTTTGCTTGTTGTATGTTTTTATGTTCATTTCATAAGTTTTGGGATCTACTGGAAAAAGATCGCATTTTTTCCCAAATTATAAAAGGATCTGAAAAAAACCAAGTTTTTCTCAGAAGCGAGTTGGGTTGATAGCACATTGCTCAATGAAATACAAACACAAATAACGTTCTAACAGTTCATTCTTGGAAGAAATTCAAGAAGAATGGAAGCAGAAAACAATTAGTTCACATCTCTTCTCTGTTCACCTCAACCTCGTCCCATTTCTCCTCGCCAGCTGCCTCAGCACGAAGTCCTTCATTGCTGGTTCCATCGATTTTGTAGCGACGTTGTTTCTTCGCCTCCAGCTTTGCTGCTTTTTTCTGGCCTCCAGTTCCGCATGCTTCTTCTCGACTTCTAGGATCTCGTCTTTGCTGTCGAAATAAAATCTCACCTGAAAATGTATTGTTTGTTCATTTTCATTACTTTTTGTGTCATCAAAACTTTGATTATCAGTAGTTTAATCTCAAATTATTACGAATCATGTAGTGGTAATGTGCTTACTACCTTGTAGGGTTGATCTAATTCATTTTCTGAACTTCCATTACGCTTTTTTTATTTCAAGTGTTTTTTATCATTTGAAAAAAACTCAATATTCGGCTTGGTTTTCCTAAGACCGGCCGAAAAAATTAAGACCGGCCGAAATTAAAACCGGCCGAAAAGCAATGACCCCTATCACCGGCCGAGCTCGTAAAGAAGACCGGTCCAAATTTGTGAAATAACCTGCCAAGAATTAAGATATTTTTCAAATTGCTTTCATTTTTTTTTGCTCTTATTGTTGCCGCCTGGTCCGTGTATTTCCTAAGCTTGTTTAAAAATGGTATTTTACGCTTTCGAAGGTCAACTCAATTAGGTCACCATAGAAAAAAAAAGACATCAAAAAAGGCTTTTAGAGCACAAAATTGAAACAAAATTGTTTATGTTCAAAAGATTTTCAGAAAAATCTCAATTCTTGGCCGGTTCTTTCACAAATTTGGGCCGGTCTTTTTTACGAGCTCGGCCGGTGATAAGAGTCTTCTCTTTTCGGCCGGTTTTTATTTCGGCCGGTGATAATTTTTCTGGGTTCCGAAAATTACTTCGGCCGGTGTTAATTTTTTTGGCCGGTCTTAGGAAAACCAATCCCAATATTCTAATTCAAGTTCAATAGGGTTTGCCATATTTTGATTCATCTGTCATATGTATATTCTTGTTGATTTTTTCACAGTGCCAATTTGACTTAACTACGTGTCAGACTAGCTTATATCAGGTATTTTTTGATTTTAATAATTCTTTTGGTGTGAAACAAAGCCAACTGAAAACTCACATAGAACGGATCCATGTGAAGCTTTGTTGCGAATTCTTGGCGTTCTTCCTCCGTCGAGTTTTCGTATGTGGTGAAAGACTCCATGATTTTCTTCTTCTGAATTGCTTTCGAGAACCATTCTTCCTCCTTCTCATCAGCCTTCTTCACTTTCTTCTGCACCACACCTTCATCTCTTCCTTTGCTCGATTTTTGTGCGTGTTCCGAAGAAGTCGCCATTGTTCGGTTTGCAGCCCATTCTTCCATTTTGAACGTCTTGGCTCGGAACCAGTTTGGCACCTGAAAATGTATAGTTTTGTTCATGCTTTGTGTGGCATCAATTTTTTGTCTTTAAGTTATCTCGAGCTATTGAAAATCATTTAGTTTTAAAGTACCTTGTACGGTTGCTCTAATTTATTTTCTGATTTATCATGACACTTTAGTTTGATTTCAGGAATTTGTCATAGACTCTCCAAATTATTACGGAATTCCCGCTAAAAAATTGTTTTTTTTTCTGATTATAGGGGTTACTCTCATTATCTTCAATGGTGGTTTCAAAACAAAGGGAAAAAACAAACCTTTAAGAAATTTTAAAAAAATCAACAATATAGACCATAACAAAAAGTCAGATTAGATAAACATATACATTAGAAATATTAGAAATAATCAATAAGAAGGGTCGTCAGCCTAGAAACAAAGGCAACAGAAAGGGGAGAATAGAATGAAGTAGGGGAAAGAGAAGAGGGTAGGCCACAGACCTCCCTGTTGAGTAGAGGTCACTTGACAAGCTGGCAGGAAGAGAGAGTGCAAATGAGGGAGGTACATTGCGGCTCTCCGCTTTATGTATGCTATTTCGTTATCTCTGACGGTTAGAGAAAAGAAATAGTGCTTGAAACGAGGAGGGTCTCTATGGAGCGCAAAGTGACCTGTTGTATCTACCTAATACTCACACAGATCACACCCCAACTA
>GL380714.1:0-18634 GCA_000143925.2 Caenorhabditis brenneri
GTATCTTGAAAGGCATCTTTTGTGTCAAATATCATTCGAGGTGGGGTCAGTGGTAAGGATCGAGAGCTTGAGGTGGGTAGATACAGTGCCCAAGTGTCAGTCAACAGAAAAATTTAATCCTCTTATTCACGGGGGTTAAGTGGTAACCCCCAGCAACAGGGGGGGAGGGACTCATGAGGTTAAGTAACTTGAGATGGGCGGAGCTATGAAAGTCCAGCTCATAACGGAAACAACAATAACCCCTCATTCGGAATTGGGGGTTCCTGTAAGTAGGAAAACAATTATGACTGTTCCGAAGGGATTCACAGATATCTTCCTTCCTTTTAGAATATGATATAGAAGTGTATAACCTAGCCATTATTTTGAAGTCAATACCCCAACTCTCCCAAGCTCTCTGGACTCTTTTTCTTTGTTCCTCATAACAAGTCTTCATTTCTCTAAAGTTTTTACAGACAGATAGTTTACAAGAAAAACGGCAAACGAAATGCTATGGAAAAAAAATCCAATTTGTAAATTTTTCAAATATCAAAAAAATCCAAAATGAATCAATTTTCTACAGAAACTTGATTCCATCTCCCAGCCGTTTCAGGTAGTTGTCAACAACTGGACATCCGGATATCCGGGGAAACAGTCATCCGAACAGACGGATGTTCGGTCACCTGGACGCCTTTACAGTCAAACATTTGGACATCCAGACATCGGGATTCTCGAAATACTGGACATCTGGATACGTGGGCATTAGTATTCTAGGCTTCCGGACGTCTAAGTATCCAGATATCTGGACATCTGGACATCCGGACAAACAGACATCCATCCATCCAGACACACCCTTTGTTCCCGTTCTTTCCTGCCGACCAACAAACCATTAACAACAACTACACCTTCACATGCTTTCCTTATCAACCGACCATTTCACGTGACTCTCGCTTCTCTGCGCTCTCTCATTTCTCTGTACTCTCTCTCTCTCTAGGTGGCTAGTTTTGTTCTGGAATCCAAGTACAAAAGTGTTGTTGTGATAATGAAAAGAATGGGAGTTTTGCAGCAGGAGGGGGGGGGGGAGTGAGAGGGAGAGAGCAGAGAAACGAGTGGGAAAGGTGGAAAAGTGGAAAGATATCCGGATGTCTAGATACTAGGATGTCCAGATATCCAGATGTCCAGATATCCGGATGTCCAGATATCCGGACGGTCAGATATCCGGATGTCCGGATGTCCAGATGTCCGGATGTCCAGATGTCAGGATGTCCGGATGTCCAGATATCCGGATGTCCAGATATCCGGAAGTCTAGGTGATTGGAAGTCAGGGTGTCCAGATTTCCAGATGTCCGGATTCCCATATGTCCAGATGACCTGCTTCCAATAATTCTGATGTGTCTGATTTCTGATGTGTCTTCACTTGCCTATTATTTTTTTCCTAGGATTTTTTCAGAGATACATTTTTTTTGAAACAGATTTTTTTTTTATTTTTTAATGTTTAGTGTTTTCATCCGGAGCGAAGAAAGGAAATATTTTAGTTCTATTTCATTCGTCAATAGATATGTACTTGTGGATTTATGAAATTAATCCAAATTTTACCCTTTTAATTTTTCGAAAATTTTTGAACAGTAAAAAATGTTTGTTACTGTTTCAATTTTATCCATTTTTCTTGAAATATCTCGAAATTGTAATATGAGTTTTTCGTATTTTTCCAAATTTTGAATTATTCGCACTTCGAAACGATTAACAGTGCTTTTCAAGTACGATTGGGAACATTTTTTCTGAAACAGTAATTTTTTTGATTAGATTCTTCCAAAAACCAACTATAAAAAGTTCAGAATTTGCAAAAAAATCTCTAATCTCGTCGAGATAAACAAAAAATGTTCATACGAAACTTTTAGTTAAAAAAATTTTGAAGCGGAAAATTTTTATTTTTTCCCCACTGAGGCTTGCTTGCCGGATGAACAAATTCGGACCCCCGCTGTCCGTCCGCTGTTTTTTAACCATTTCCAGAACTGAATTCATAAGATTTAAAAAAATTAGTTACCGAAAAACTCTATATACTGATCTCCCATTTGGTTATTTCAAAATTTCAGGATTTCTGAAACAGAAAAAAAATTACTGTTTCAAAACTTCACTCTCTCTTCACAATTCCTCTGTCATATTAGTAATGCGTATTTTATTAATGCATAAATCTTGAAACTTCAGGATATCCGGATATCCAGATGTCCGAATTTCCAACACTACCAAACTTTCACCGTTTCATATATGAATTGTTCACACCGATCCACGAAAAATTTAATTATCGAAACAAACTTTTCGAAACAGTAAACTTTTCCAGGAGTTCAATTTTTGGATGTCCAAATTTCCGGATATCCGGATGTCCAGCGAAAAAATTTCCACCGGACATCCGGGATTACTGTACACACAGGTTTCGGGTTCAAAACCCAAACTTTTTATACCGAACATCACTAATTTTTCGGTGTAATTTGTCGTGGACACACGACGAATTAGTCGAAAAATCAGTGATTCGATTTGTCAATGGAATTGAAGGCTACAAGGATAAATGTTGCAATTTTTGGGCGGAAATTGGAAGAAAAATGAGAAATTTTGGGGGATCGGAACAGGAAAGTTGGGATTTGTTGTTGCAAGAATTGCTATACCAATGAGAGCATTTACATCAAAAAAAAGGACTGGAAGTTTAGGAAACAGTGAACGAAATTGCATCTATGGTTGAGTTCTGCAGCGCTTTAAAACTTTCAGACTTCAAGAGAGTATTTTTCTTGAAACAGTAATCAAAATTGATAAAATTGACTTTGGGATTGCGAAACTAGTTTTCGAAAGAATTTGAGAACTTTCAGCTTTTTCGGTGTAACAGTGAAATTCGGATTCTTTACCATACTCCATAATTAAGGTACAGTAAGCTGCCGAACTTTTTTAAAGGCGCATGGACTTGGTCTCATCACGAACGAATTGCCACTCTAGCCGTGGTGGCGGTCACTTTTCGTCACGGGAACAAGCCCATGCACCTTAAAAAAAGTTTGACTGCTTACTTTAGTGGTAACAATCTTCTATATGATATAGAAATTATGAGGTTTTTTCGTGAAACAGTAAATTTTTCCATTCTGGTTATACACAAATCAAAAACTCCTCGAATTCCGAATTTGTGGAATTTTTTTGAAACAATAAAAAATTCAAAATATTTAGTGTAACCAGCGAAAATATGGATGACAATCCTTAAAAAATGTTCGTCCCATCAGGAAAAAATTCTGAAACAGTAAAGATATTGATTAAGGATATTGGTTTTGGGATCGCAGTAACAAATTTCGGTTTGAAAAAGGAATTTTCAAGATTTTCTGTGAAACAGTAGAATTTTTGGCTGCTATATACATTTTTGAGGCATTTTTTTGATTTGACTCGTTGAGATCGAGAACGAATAAATTACGATGAGTGAATAAATGTGGTTTTTTGAAACAGAGAAGAACAATTATTTCCAGATGATTCAAAGTTAAAGAAGCCGAAAATCTACAATATCCGAAATTCATAAATACGTAACATGACTAGAAAGGCGCATACTCAGAGTTTTTGGAAATTTTTTTGAAACAGTAAACATTTATAGATATTCAGTTTACAAAGCAGAAATTGATGGTACTCCTTTGAAAATGCTTGCTTCGGCAGGAATAAATTTCGAAACAAATTTGGTGGCAATGGCAGTAACGAACTTCGGTTTGAAATAGGAATTTTTAACATTTTCAGTGAAACAGCAGAATTTTTGGCTACGATCTTGAAAACAAATCAGGAAAAAACAGAATGACAACCATTGGAAAAATTTTGTGAAACAGTGAAAAAAATGTTTTTTTTTTCGGTTTTTCAAATTTTGAGAAACCCAATTTTTCTTTATTTAGTCTTGAAGGATTTTAAATACCCAATGATTGGAAGAAAGAAGAATATTGGAATTTCCGAAATTTAATTTCTTGGGAATTTTCGGAACAGTAAAATATTCTTCCAACTAGAATTCGAATTCAACAAAGAAATCTTGGAATTTCGGAAAAAATTATCCTCAAAAAATCTTTTGACATTCTCTAGACCGCAGCTCATCAACTGAAATAACCGTAACTTCATTTTTTTTTACAACATTTTCGAAACAGGTAAAAAATTTCCAAAATTACTGTCGGCAACATCTCACCCATTGAACAGAAATCTATATACTTCCTACAGGAATTTTTTTTGAAACAGTAAATTTCCAAATTTTTACTCTTTCAAAAAACCTATCCCTTCATAACCCCTCTGAAACTTTTGATGGTTTCTTTTCTCTTCTTTTTGTTGACAACAAAAAAAAACCAAAATCGAAAAGTTACACAAAGAAGAAATCGGTGACGTATCCAAAGGTCATATTGTTGTTTGTGTCTGTGTTATCAGACCTGTTTTTTTACTGTTTTAAACAAATTTTTCTTTCAATTTTTAAAGATCAATTTTAGGCCTAGACTGGACTAAAAATAGGTAAAAGGTGACGTGTTTTTTCCAGAAATAAAGAAGTTTATTTTTTTAGAAAGTTGAATTTGGAATCGGGAAAAATAAACGTGACTTTTTTAGGGGTCAAATAATCATTGGGAATGTGATTCTTAGGAAAAAAGAAGAATATGTGAGAAGGGATTGAAAAAAATCCTTAAGTAAGAAAGAAAAATAAAAATGTTTGGTGGTGTTTTTTAGTTTGGATTCAGTTGGATTTCATTATATAAGAATTCGAACTAGAACAACTTTTTCCGGGTGAAACAGTAAAAATTTTTTTTACTGTTTCAAATAATTTCATTTAGGAAATTTCGAAAATTTGGTTAATTCTTCCAATGCCCAATGAAATCCAAAAATGAAGTGTCACAAAATATTTTATACTGTTTCAATCAAAAAAATCCATGAAACACTAACAATTTCGAAATGTTATAGTTATTATAAAGGTACAGTACGCATTCAGACTTTTTTAAAGGCGCATGGACTTGGTCTCGTCACGAAACGCCACTCGAGCAGTGGTGGCGGTCACTTTTCGTGACCGGACCAAGCCCATGCACCTTCAAAAAAGTCTGAATGCGTACTGTACCTTCATAATAGTAGAAATCGACCCAGAAACCTAGCAAACACTAGTTTTTAGTTTTGCTTCTGTAGAAATAGCCCTAAAATATGAATTGGATATACATTTTTTGGCTGCAACAGCTATTTTATTTTTTTTTACTGTTTCGAAAAATTTTGATTTAGGAAAATTTAATAATTTGGTCGCTAGATGAAGTTTTTGCTTATCATTAAAATCAATTTTTTACTGTTTCAACCAAAAATTCCATAAAACAATAAAAATTTGAAAAATGTTATAGTTAGTGGAAATTTACCTAATATCTCAGAAAAAAATTTTCCCTGTTTCATAAAGTGTTAGGAGAAAAAATTAGGAACTCAAAATCACTTTGTTGAGGAATAATAACTCAAAATATCATAGAAGTGGGCGGAGCTATCAAAAAATTGCCAACTACAAATCCGTAGCGCTTAAAATTCTGAGCAAGTTTGCTGTTTGCAACTTTTTTCTAGCTCTTTTCCTTCCTGAGATATACGCCTTTAAGGTTAGCAAATGACTAGAGTGTCTAGTTCTTGCGTCTCTCGCCCTAAGAATGGTTTTTCAGTTTAAAGGCGCATATCTCAAAACAGGGGGAAGCTGGAAAAAAGTACCAACTACAAAGTTGCTCCAAATGTTTTGCTCTACAACTTTGTAGTTGACAACTTTTTTCTACCTCCTACCCGAAATGAGATAAAAGCCCTTTACAAAAAAAAACATGTTTCGTTTCAAAGAACACCCTGATTTTCTTATCACATCAAGCCCCCTACTTCTTCTATTAATCAACAAACAGCAGCTACAGTACCCCCACTCTGTTCCACGTGTTCCCACGTGGACATCACGTGGCAACTAATATCAATCTGACCGGATCCTCGTCGCGACGCCCCACACTGATTATTTTCTCTGCGTCTCTCATTTTCTTGTGTTCTTTTGATGGAAGTGTGCACTCAGAGGTTATCAATCACACAAAATGAGAGAGCAAAGGAGCACAGATTTTGCTCGATGAATTTGTATAGTGGAGGGACCGAACAAAAAAATACAGTTTCTAAAAAGTTCAAAAAAATATTTTCCGAGAAAAAATTGCTGGTCACAAATTCGGTGCTCTCCTAATTAGCTTTGCACCCATTTTCAAAAAAAAATCGTTTTCGAACATTTTTTGAAATTTTCTAAATTCGGACGCACGTATAGAGAAACTTTCTTTGATTTTTCACTGTTCCAAAATATAATTCCAATAACTTCAGTTTTTTGAAATTTCATTAAGGTTTGTTATCCATATTTCAGAAAATTAATACATGCTCATTTACAACCAAAAATTTAGAAATTTCCGTGGAACAGTAAATTTTTTCTCTCTGTCGTTCCCAAATATTGATTTGATTCTTTCTAACAAGAAGATGTTTTTCTCACCTTGGTTAGGAATTTTCTTCAAGGTGGTTGTCTGAAATAAAATGCTTCTGTGAGTGGATTCTGAAATTTCCAGTCCTCACTGCATCCTGAGAGGCTGGAAATCTTTATCTGAAATCGCCAGCTTGATAATGAAACTTAAATAAGAGGGCGGGGTCAGATGAAGATTTCCAGGCTCTCAGGCTCCAGTGAAGACTGGAAATTTCAGAATCCATTCACAGAAGCATTTACTTTCAGACCACCAAATTACAGAAAGTTCCTAAACCATGTGAGAAAACTGTTCCCTTGTTACAGGCTCGAAAGTAAACTTCTTTTACTGTTTCATATATTGATGCATCCCGATAGATAATTATGATAAATCAGTCCTCCTATTAAAATATGTGGTCCCATAAGAATTTTGAAACAGTGAAAAAACTATTGACTGCTATAATTTTTTACTGTATCACAAGAATAAGAAACATTCATGAAACTGTGGAACAATACTGCTCGAAACAAATTTTTATTTGTCAGCCGAATACAAAATTATCGACTGTTTTGTAAAACAAGACTTGAAAAGTTTTGAAACGGAAAAAAATGCTAAGAGTGTCCTGGAATTCACCGGACACTGTGCTGGAAATCAAAAAAAAATTATAATGTTTCAAATTTTTTTTTCTCATCATCAATTTTTTTGAAGATTCGCTGCTTCTAAGTAAAACGTTATGAGTCAGAAAAACAAGTCAAAATCAACTTGAAACAATTTCTGTTTCAAGAAAACTGAAATTGATGAGCTTTTTGGATATTTTTTACTCTCTCATCGATTTCGACTATAGCAATACTCCATCTATCAGAAAGCCTTTTTTGAAAGGTTAAAAATCATTTTTTACTGTTTCAAAAAACTTTTCTCCTCAATTATCATTATTGAAAATTTGCTGAAATCGTAATAAAAACGAGAACACAGAAGGAAAAAAAAATATTTTTTTACTGTTCCAAAAATCATTATATGGCAAATAATCACATATTCTATCACTGTTTCATATATTGATGTATCCCGATAAATACATTAATCAATCCTCCAATCCGTATATGAGGTCCCATAAGAATATGTAACCAGTGAGAAAACTATTGACTGAACACATCCGTAGAACTTTTTTCCTGTTTCGAAAAGAATTTTCATCTGTCAGTCTGAGAACGGATTATTGATTCTCTTGCAAAGGAAGACTGTGAAAATTTTGAAACACGAAAAGAAATTAATGTTGCGAAATTCGTTCACTCGAAAAAAACTGGAGTTCACCAGGATCTATTCACCGGATTTTGTTGTAGGATGTTTCAATTTTTGAAATCTAATAGAAGACTTATTGCAACCAGAACATTTTCAAAAAAGGACAAAAAGTTTTGAAACAGTGTAAAAAATTACTGTTTCAAGGAAATTGAATCTCATCATTTTTTTGTATTTTTTTTTACTTCTCCACCTATTCCTACTACATCAGTATTTTAACAATCATTCTTATATATAAAAAATGAAGTGAGGGTTGTGTGTAAATATATTTATTTGTTTGTCATTCTCGGCATCAAAAAGTTCACGAATTCAGAAAAGTACCGTGACCTTTTCTGAAATAGTGAGCGGCGAAGCCGAGAACATCATTTGTAAAAAAAAAGTGAGCCGCGAAGCGGCGAACAAAACAAGACTGAAGCGCCGGAGGCGCGGCAGTCTTGTACAGTAAAAAGGTTACTGTTTCAAGTTTTTTTCACTCAGAATGAACTGAAATTTAACAGGATTCGCACTCAGTGTTAGGTATTAAAAATGTCTTATAACTGGATCAAAAACTTTTCTGTTTAATGAAAAAGATTTCAATTGATAACTTACAAGTTATTCACTGACTCATCTACAGTACCGTGCGAGATACGAACACTTCCGTTTTTCAGTTGATTTTGGCCGAATTAAGCTGACTTTGAGCATGCGCCACACAGTCAAAATATTTTCTACGGCTCTAAAATTTTTTGGGCATATCAAACATAGCTCGAACTTCATTTTTGTAGTTAACCACTTTTTTGTACCATCACTTTCCCGACAGATAGAGCTCGTCCAAATCTACTACCTCAGAAACAGCCCATTTTCTGTAGAAAATTTGATGATTTCCGGAGTTCTTCATTGGACGAGCTGTATCTGCCGGGAAAGTGGTGGTACAAAAAAGTTTCCAACTACAAAAATGAAATTTTAGCTATGCTTGATACGCTCAAAAATTTTTGAAGCTGTAGAAAAATTTTCGACTGCGTGGCGCATGCTCAAAGTCAGCTAAAATCAACTGAAAAACGGGGGTGTTCGTATACTTTTGCACGGTACTGTATTTCCACAATAAATCAACAGTTTTTCTGAAACAGCAACATTTTTACTGTTCCAATTTTAATTCAATTATGTGAAATCACCCAGTTTCGTATTCAGACTTAGATGAAAGGGATTCAGTTTCTACTGTTTCAAATCTCAACATTTCACATCTTTTTGTATTTTTTTCAATAACCATAGCAAGCTTGTATCAAACTCACATGAGCACACACCAGTTGAGAAAAATGTTTTTACTGAATAAGGTGAAAAAAGAACGAAAAAAAAGTGCAATCAAAACTATACGATTTCTCTGTATTTCTTCTCTCATTTTTCTGTGTTTATAATTGCCTGAAATCATTTCGAAACAGTGAAAAAAAAAAACTTTTCTGTGAAGAAATGGTAGAGGATGAATAGAGGGTTATTTGAGAGAATTTTGAGGAAATTGCTATGAAACAGTAAAAATAATAGAGGGAATAGGAATTTTGAACAAATGAAAGTTTCAGCACATCGATAAGGAATCAACCAAATGTAGCTAGAATTAACTAAAATTATTTTATTCTCAAAACAGTAAAAAACTTTTTTTTGCTGTTTCAAAAAAAATTCAGGCTTTTCAAGGATTGTATTTGCTGGTTTGGCAGAAACTTGGAAAATTTTACGATGAGAATAGCAAACTTGATGAAACGGTTTTACCTGCATAACTCTTGTACGAAAAAAATTATGAAACAACATTTTTTTTGGAAGAGCCTTGATGCTTCAAATCTGATGGCAAAGTTGAAGGACAATTACGATGAAATTTGAAACAGTGAACAATTTTTTACTATTTCAAAAAAAGTATCCCGGAATGTTGTGTTCTAGTCAAATCGATCGTCCAACCAAAAAAAATTGGCGAGAAAAATAAATTATTTTTTCACTGCTTTTAAAAATTTTATAGAGACAGTTACTCACATGAAACTAGTTAGGTCATGCCAGACAAAGTGATCATATTAAGCAATTATTTTTTTAGAAACTTTTTGTTTTAAAACAATTCGGGAGTTCCACATTAACGGCGTCCCGAAAAAAAAACGGTCATCAGAGGTTTTGAAACAGCGAAAATAAAAAAACTGCACCACAAATCAGAATTGAAACGAAGTAGTAAACCAGAAAATATATTTTCGAAGGCTCTTGTGGAACAGTAAATTACAGTAAACGAGAATATTAAATTAAAGTATGATGATTCAGTGTCCTTTATGCAAACCAACTAACGTTGTTTTATTGAAATCTTGAATTAAATACCTTGAATTCGATGAAGGGCTACTTTTAAGTAAAAGAGTCAAGAAAATTAGAAACAGTAAAAATAACATTTTATGGAATTTTTTTTCTCGATTTTCCAGCTTCATGGGGTTTCAACTAATTTTTTCAACTTCTAGTTTTTTTACTTCTTTATGGAATTTCATCCTTTTTCTGATCATTTTAATATATTTTAACCCATTTTTCAGCGAAATTTATCTGTTTTTTTGCCATTTTTGGATGATTTTCACCAATTTCAACTCAAACCCTTCAAAAAATTCCAAAATAAACTAACCGATCCTCTGCAGACCAAGTAAACGTATTGTGGCTTCACCACGAGTTCATCCCTTGCCTCATATCTCATTTCAGTACAAAATTCGGCGATTCTGAGTAAAACTTCCTCCGGATACCCTCCAAAACGGGCCGACCATTTGAGGTGTCGCTTGAATGACATTGTCTTTTCACGTGCTGATTCCATCATTATTGCGTGGAAGACGTTACGTTCGATCGCCCACAATTGACACGATTCAATGGCTGAAAATGGGAGAATTTCGGGGATGGAAATGAAATACTCGAGAAAATACTCGAGAATTTATGTTTGAATGCTATTTGATTTGAAAAACAGATTAATATTGAACGTTTTTTAGGGAATTATTTTTTGAAAAAGCAAAAAAAAATTATTATGACATTTAGAATATGATGTATCAATTATTTTTGGGACAATATATTTCCCTACTCATTTTTCTTGAAATAGTAATCTTTACTGTTTCAAAATGTGAACATTTTGGGGATCAGCAAATAGGAATTAGGAGAATTCCATGTTGAAGACATGTAATGGAGTGGTTTATGTTCCGTCCATGAACGTCTTTTCATGAAACAGTAAAAAAAATAAATTGTCAGCCCAAGAATTAAATAAACGTGCTAAAAAAAGTAGAGAAATAGAAAAACAGTAACTTTTCAGGACGATTGAAAAAAATGAAACATGATCTGAAACAGTTTTTTTTGGAAAAGTAAAAAATATTTTTATGACATTTTTGATAATGAAGGGAGCCTGGAGAGAGATTAACCTTGGAAAAAATTTTCCCGCCCTTTTTGTTGAAACAGTAATTTGAAAATTTGATGTTCAAACATTACAAAAGTGAGTCTATGCTTCGAAAATGGAAATCCACACCATTGAAAAAGCGGACATTTGAAAAATTGTTTATTTTCCATGAAACAGTAAAATAAATTTCAATTTTAGGTTTGAAAGCCTGAACAATGAAATCGCGACGCTAGAGAAAGAAGTAGCAATAATGAAAAACAAAAAAAAAATTGGAAATGGAAATTTTTTTTGGAACAGGAAAATTTCATTACATTTTCGAAGAAAAAAATTTTCAGTCCAAATTTCTTCTCGGAATAGTACAAGTTTTCAGGTTTCGCGCAGGCTGTCAAAATCGCAGCCGCGGCCAAAATCTGGTTTCTGGCTTTCGTTATCCCGCTGTTCGGAAGTTACGGCGGCCTAGCGGCCCTGATAGAGGGTCCGACCACGGCCGCCATTTTTACAGCCTTTGGTTTCTTTGCTGATTTGAAATTTGAGTTCGATAGCGAAAACAATAAAAATCAAGAAGTCCAAGAATGTGACAGATAGTTGGTTTTCGAAAATTCAATATGGAAAGGGTAATTTGGTAATCGAAGCAAGTTTTTCCCAGAATAAAGCTTTCTAAGTGACAGGCAACATCCTGACATATCATAGATAAAGTTTGGGAACAGTGAGAAAGTTGGATTTTTAAAATATCGAAACGATGGAAAAATCATCGCAGAACAAACTTTCGATAATGCAAAACATGTTTGGAACAGTAAAAAAATTATTTTTAGAAATAAATTTTTTTCCATGACTAGAAAACACTTTCAGTCACAAAATATCACAAACCAGTATTATTCATCACAAAAATATTCCAGAAATCACTTTTTGTCATTTTAGACCCCAAACCAATCCTAATCTCAACCGGTTTTTTCTAGTATCAAAACACACAAAAATATTTTTTGAAACAGTAAAAAATGTTTGTAGACACATATTGGTCAAGGAGAGGAACAATTTGATCCTTATGATTCATGAAATGTTTTTGTCTAAGATTTTGTTTTCAAAAATAAAGAAATTAGGGAAAGACCGAAAATTATCGGTAACTTTTTGGTATTTGATTTTTGAGGTAAGGGGGACTGAAAAAAAATTCTAAGCGGTAGGAAAATTTGAGGAATTTCAGATTTTCTTATTCGAAAAAGTGAAAGTATTGGAAATAATTATTCTCAAGAAATTCAGAAAAAAATTTGAAACTGTATTTTTTTACTGATCCTGGATTGTTGGAGAAACTTTTCCACGAATTTTCCTATAGGAAAATTAATATTGTGGCTCTACTTCACTGAAAATGTTGGAATTTTTGAAACAGTCAAAAATTTTACGCAAAAAAGTTCGGAAAACAATGAGGCGTTCAGAAATTAATCTATCAAACAAAATATTTCGAAAATTGGAAATTTTAATCTTAAATTTTGAAACAGTGAAAATAATTTTTCGATTCAATTCAGAAGAATTTAGTTTAGAAAATTTACTGTTTCAAGAAACAACTGTGGACCACAGGTGAACCAAAACAGTATTAGTTTTGTTATAAGAATTGTTTTCTTGAAACAGTAAAAACATGTGAGAAACATGTTTTTTTCTGAAAATTATTCACTGAAATTCCGGCTTTGTTAGTGCCCATTGCTATTAATCAAGAACCTGTGAAATTTTTGAAACAGTAAAATGTTTTCCAATCATTTTTTTTTAAATTTCGACTCACGAATAAACCTCAACCATTGTTTTTCAGCTCTTAAGAAACGATCAAAGTTTTTCTTAAAACAGTAAAAAAAAAACGAAAAAATTTCCTTTGATAGAACAGTTTCGGAAATGAGAAATGACAGAAAAAATATCGATTCTCGAAATGAGTCCAGAAATTTAGAAAAAATTGTTCAAATTTTTCCTGTGTCAATCCTTGTTCTTTAGAAAAGCAAGTACCAAGAAATTCATCGTCATAGAATCCCCAGAAATGTCGCAGAATTTCTGATACAGTAAGAAAAATTCGGAAGTTTTTTTTTGCCATTTTGGAGGGTCTTTTGGGATTTGAACAAGTTTCTTTCGCAAAAATTGAACTTCTGAATTTTTTTTTCGAAATCAGTGAAAATTTTCAAAGTTTTAGTTTTGATAGACTACAAATTGAAGTCCCGTTTTATCAGTTTCGCAGGAATATTTCTTGAAACAGTAAACAAAATCTTACGGTTTCCAATCCGAAATATTCTTTTAACACTTTTCAAAAAAGAATCATTAGAAGTGTTTTTTTCATTAAACAGTGAAAAAAATTTTGATATTTTGTTCAAAAATCAAAATTCAAAAAAAGAATACAGTACCCTACCGTGCACTCTATCTTAACTCAAAATGGTCCAATTTGCCCTCTGGACGCCATAAAACCACTAAAAACCATATGGCAAAATGACATCATTTCCCGTTTTGTAGAGGCTAAGTGAAAAGAGAGAAAAAAGGAACGTCATTTTGGACCTTTGGGCTTTGGAAGATCAAACTTCGTCATTTTTTGTTTTTTTTGTCATTTTTTTATTGTTTCGTTATCAAATTATGACGAAATGAGAACAGACGGGAGGGAAATAAGGAGAGGCAGTGGAAAAAAGTGGGATTCGGGACTGAATTTTCACTGTTTCAAAAAAGAAATAACCTGGAATATTTTCGGTCAATACTGGTTGTCCCGATAAGTGCAAATGAGTAAAACAAACGCTAACCTGGGAAAATTTGTATGTTCATTAAGATTCAGATTTTAGGTTCAAGTGCTAGAAAATGTTTGAAACAGTAGAATTTTTTTTCACTGTTCATTAAAAAAAATAAAAAGAAATAGCCTGGAAATTTTTTTCAGCCAATACTATGATCAATAGAATAATTGGAAATTTGGAAAATTCAAAAAAAAAATAGGATTTTTGTTATTAGATAAGTTTAAAAAATACAGGGTATTATTGAATTTCAGTTTTTCAGCTAAAATATCAGTAAATGCTTGAAACAGAAAAAATAACTTTCACTGTTTCTAAAAAAAATTGTTTCGAAAAATCTCATTGGATTGCTTTGTTGAGCGGGAAAGAGCACAATCAAGAAGAACCCCATTTTTTCAAAAGTTTTTACTGTTTCAACAAAATTAAACTTTCGGAAAAATATTCAAAACTACAGTGTATTCTCAAAAAATTCTCAGACTTTCAAAAAAAAATTATTTTTGGAACCATTAAGTTAGAACCACTGGATTTCAGATTTTCTGTTGAAAAATCAGAAAAATTTTGAAACAGTAAACCTTTTTTTTCACTGTTTCGAAAAAATACCTTTGAAAATTGGGGTTCGAATATTTTGTTGTTCTGCGTGCAGGAGGAGGATCATACTTTTGATAGGTAAAGGTGGTGGAACAAGAAAGTCTACGGGGATTTTTCGGGGACTTTTTTCTCCACCGGCACACGTAGGCAAGTCTGGTCGTTGCGCCTTTCCGGCCGCATAGTAACGCGTTTGGTGATGCGCCAGTCTGGCCCTGAGTTCGAACCCACCAGAGGTATCTTCTTTTGTTGTTTCAGAAATGTTTTTTTTTTCATGTTCTACCACCTTTAAGTCATATTTTGAAAGTTTCAGCGTTATTTTCAAATTTTTCGGGAAGTTCCTTAATTTAATTCAAAAAAATTATTTAGAACAAGAAAACAAATATTTCTGTTTGAAAAAATTTAATATTCGTTAAATTTTTAGACGACAATAATTGTTCTCCATTTTCTCGATGTCCTACTATTCGAAATTTTTCGGACTTTCCAAAAAAAACATTTTTACTGTTTCAAAAAAAATTGTCTTGAAAAATGTCGATCAAAATTGCAGTGAGTCTATTTTGTTCCTTAATTTTACAAATTTCTCAGATTTTCAAAGAAAAATTAATATTTTTCGGAATAACATTAAGAATATTTCGAAATAACATTAAGACAAATAAATGTCTAACCACCGAATTTCAGTTTTACGTTGAAAAATCGGGAAATTATTGAAACAGTAAAAAATTTTTCCCTGTTTCGAAAAAATACCTCTAAAAATTGGGGTTCGAATATTTTGTTATGCAGTAGTTAGGTCGTTTTTCGATAAATTCATGCGGTATTTCAAATAATTTTTTTTGGGAATTTCCTCAATTTTTTGTTATCCGTTACAAAAAATTGAGCAATAAATTCTAAAAAAATTACTTTGAAAAAACAGCGAAATTTTTTTCACTGTTTCAAAAAATTTAGTGCTTGGGAAGTGCTCAAAAATTTCAGTTGGTTTCGTTTTCTGTATCTATTTCAGATATGTTGCTTCTCAAAAACCAAAAGTTTCCAGAGTTTTCTAGAACATTTTTTCACTTCAAACAGTATTTGTAGTGTTGAATTCATCCGGCTGTATTCTGAGAACCATATTCCAAAACAGAGCATAACTGAGCTGTTAAAATGGGAATAATTTTGAAACAGCAAAAAATACTTTTTCTGTTTCAAAAACTAAATATTCTGGAAATTCTCAAAATTTTCAATAGGCTGATTTACAATCGGTTTTTTCCAGTATTTTTTTTCAAAACCAAAAACGTTCAAATTTTCCAAAAAAGCAATTTTTCGTTCTTTGTTCCAGACAAAGAAAAAATATTTTCAGAAAAATCGTCACGTGACCCATTCCTTCCCAATAAACAACAACCTTTAAAAGAAGATCACAAAGTTCTTGTTTTCCATTTTTTCTCATGAAACAAGAAAAGAAATAGTGTTTGTGTATACTGATAATTTTGCAAGGTCAGACAGGTTTTTCCTGCGGAAATCGGGATGCAGGGAGGTATAAACAGACACAAAAATGGAAAAATAATCAAATTAGAAAAAAATAGGGATAAAAATAGAATCAAACCTTGCAAAAAGAGAACTTTGAGGTCAGGAAGGGTACCTAGTTTTGAAGCAGTTGTATCTCATTTTCCATGAGAGATAAGGAAATGCTGTCAACTACAAAATTGCTCAGAATAAAATTTTGAGCAACTTTGTAGTTGACAACTTTTTTCTAACTCCGCCCACATTTGAGATATGAAGCTTTTGAAAGAGAAGGGTTCAAATTTACGGTTTGGTTACGATTTTTTCCACAAAATTTCAGAACTTCCTCAGATTTTCGGGTATTTCACGACACAAAACCTTGAAAATGATACTAACCTCTAACAGTGGCGGTCCGCTCACAATGATGAAGAATGGCCAACTCTCCGAAGAGGGCACCCTCTTCCATGGTGCGCACGAAGCGATTGTCCTTCACCACTTGCACTTTTCCTTCTGAAAATAGAAGATCAGTTGAGTTTAACAAGGGACTTGAACAGAAAGAAATATATGAAACAGTGAAAAAAACTTTTTTGCCGTTTCAGATTTTCGGAAATTTTTGAAAAATTCCAAAACTCTAATATTTTTGTGAAACTGACTGAAAAAAAATTCAAAACATTTCATTCTGAATACTTTGTCGGTATTAGAAAAGTACAGAAACAGTTAAAAGAAAAATTTTTATGAAACAGTAATTTTTAACTGTTTCATGGAAATTCATTGGAGATGTACTTTCTTAATAGTTCTCACTTGTTTAAGTCTCATTTTTTGAATTTTAGAAACAGAAAAAAATTTATTTTCATGTACTGTACCAATTTTTATCTCAAAAAACTAGGATAATTAGTTGTGCGGATAATTGAGTATTGATACTCCAGAAAATAAATTGCAAACTCAAAAACTTATTAAAAAAGATTCAATTATTTTTTATTAGAGAACTGTCAATTTCAATATTTTTGAAACAGTAAAAAATTGTGGAAATATTACTGTTTCAATTATTTATTTGAAAAAAATGGAAATGAAAAAATCAGTTGTTTATGAGGGTGTTCATAAAACAAAAAACTTTCTTCTGTTTCAAAAAAATTGTATTTCTGAATAATCAAATCCTCAATACTAATTCAGTTACTCGATAAAAAAAGCTAAATACTTGAATCACTAGCGGAAGCATTTCGTTGGTCTTGGAAATTTTGAAAGTAAAAAATGTGTTTTTTTTTTTGAAGAGTTAGAAATCACGAAAAGCCCTAGTTTTTCGCTAACAAATATCGCAGATAAAAATTCCAAAAAATCTAAGAAAATCCTGGAATGTTTTCCTGTTTCAAAAAAATCTCTCATGAAAAATACACTCAGAAAATGATAGAAATTTTTATTATGAACATTCTGTCATTGAACAGATCTTGATCGTAGATAAGGTAACATTTTTTGAAACAGTAAATCATTATTAAAATTTTTTACTGTTTCAAAAAACTCGCAAACTAAAAATTTGAACTAATTCGTAATCCTCCTGTCTTCTTCGAATCTCATTGTTTCCTCATTTTAATCCAAAAAAAAGATCTACTTACCCTGTATGACATACATAATTGACCCCAAATCCCCTTGACGGATGATAATGGCACCGGCTTGGACCTCCACAGGGTACATGGCTGAGGAGATCTTCTCAATTTGGGTTGAGTCCAAATTACGGAGGAAAGTATTGCGGAAGAGCGCATTTCCAATTGTCTCGAAGGCTCTGTAAAGAAATCATTTTGAAATTCCAAGTTTCGAAAAAAAAATTTTCACTGTTTCAAAATCTTACAGGTATTTTTGATATCCTAATTTTTTAATGGGGCTTTCCGTTGACTAGTGCTCTAACAAAATTTGAATTTGAGACAGTAAATTGATGAAAAAATATTCAGCTATCTATAAAAAAAAATGACAATTGCAAGTTCTCCACAGTTCTAAACAAAAAAATTCTGAAATTTTTTTTACTGTTTCAAAATATTAGAGAGATTTTTCCCGAAATTTATGTTTTAATGACATTATGGACATCCATCGACTCAAATTTACAGAAAATATTTTTTTGGCTTTCGAATTTTTTTTACTGTCTCAAAATTTTAGGAATATTTTTTTCTGAATTTTCTGATCTGGTCACTGGTTTTTCCTTCCACCTAGGTAACCTTCAGACATGAAAATGGAGTTTCAGTTGACAAGATATACCATCGGATAGCTGAGCACGAGATATGCACGAATCTTCTCGTGTTTTTTACCGTTTTATATTATTTTCTGTTCTGGTCAATGGTTTGGGCTCTGGTATGAACACAATAAAAATTTTAAGATTTTTATTTAGCAAAATAAATAGTAATTGCTAGTACAAATCCATTTTTGAAAAACCATTTTCAAAAAAAAATTACCGCTTCAAAATTTTAGGAATTTTTTTCCACGAAGTTTCTGAGTTAGTTGGAGTTGAACAGACTGGAATTTTTTTTTCATTTTTACTGTTTCAAAAAAGGTCCTGAACTTCAATTTCCCCAGTTATGTTTTGATGTATACAGAGATGGGCTTTGAAATAGTAATTACTTGCTGTTTTAAAATGCAAAAATCATGAACTTATATCAAAAAATGAATGGTTTTGTTAGTTTTTGAGTTTTGTTTTTGAAAAACTACTTTCCAAAAAAAAAATTTTTTCACTGTTTCAAAATTTTGAAAAGTTACATTCCCAAAATTCATAGTTTAGTGACATG
>GL380715.1:0-15041 GCA_000143925.2 Caenorhabditis brenneri
GATACACCATCTGAATAAAAAACCATCTCACAAGGTATACTATAAGTATACGGACTCTCGTTTCGAACAAAACTATGTTAGTTTGAACCACTAGGGCAATAGTAGTTTGCCCTATGAAGGATTTTTTTCTATGACCCTCCGTGCCTGCAATACTTCAGTACCCCTACCATTCTGAAGGCACATACGGTTATATCTTTGAACGGTCATATCTCGGTCGTATTTTACTTTTTTTCGATGTGTAAAAAAATGATTCGGTTTCATTTTTGGCATACTTTTTTATGGTTTTAGTCTCAGAGTCCGTAACTGCCAACCAGCAAATGATAGAATCAGTACTAGAAAAAAAGTGGAATAAACACATGACCCAACCGTACGATTTTCCTAAAAATTTGCTCAGAGAATACCATCAGTATAACTAGTTTTTTGAATACTTAACATCTAGAGAATTAATATTTTTGAGAAAATTTTTTTTTCAAATTTTTGTCAAAAAAATTTTTTTTTGGAAAATTTTTTTTCCCGATTTCTAAAAGACCAGTATTACTGAAAATGGTGTAAAACCAGTTTCTCATCAAAAATAAACCGTTCCCCCCTTATTCTAAGCCCCATATTCTTGTCGGTTGCGTCGTTTTGTCATTCAGTCTACTAGTTGTAAACGTTATTTTTTCCGTTTGAAGTTATTGGTTCCAGTCGAAGTTAAGCGGAATGAAACATCCATAATGAGTGTTATTCAAAACTCAAACCGTTTTTGATACCGTCATCTCTTTCTCGAGAAAAATTAATTTTTTGAAAAAAGTCAATTTTCGTCAATTTTTCGCCTCAAAAATTTTCAACTCGGTTCAAAATCGTCGAATCGGGCTGATAAAAACATTAAAATGACGTTTTTTGAGCGCACTTCATAGTTTTATTGTGTACCAGTCTGAAAAATAGAATTTGGAGGTCGAATGAACCAATCAAGGCAATGAAAGGATCGGAGAAGAAATTTCTCTGTCTGCATTTTCCTGGAACTATAATTCTGAAATTAAACTGTGAGAATGACTTTTTAAAGTTTCTGTTGAGGTTATTGCACAAAACATGCATGATAAATACGTTTTCTAATGATTCCCAGTGCATTTATCTTCATGGAACACTAGTTTCATCGAGTGATTTTTTCCTACCTAGTTACTTGTGTATCAATTTGGAAATTCAAATCCAATTTGGTTACGCTCTTCTATTTTGAAATAAAAATCAGAATAAAATCAAGATTTTTTTAATATTAGTTGTCACAATCATCATTCCGACTTCGATTTTACTGTAGGACTTATGAATGAAAAACATCAACCCTGACACGTTATGAACGATGAATGCGACAATTTTTCACAATTCCAATCGCATAAGTTATGTTCTTTTTTTATTGGCCATCTCTGTTTTACCTTTAATACTAATAAGAAAACTGAAACCTGGTTCCAGATGTTGATTCCGTCAGCTATGGATTTGATAGACAAAATTCACTCGATGAAACTAGTGATCCATGAAGATAAATGCACTGGGGATCATTAGAAAACGTATTTATCATGCATGTTTTGTGCAATGACCTCAACAAAGACTTCAAAAAGTCGTTCTCACAGTTTAATTTCAGGATAATAGTTCTAGGAAAATGCAGACAGAGAAATTTCTTCTCCGATCCTTTCATTGCCTTGATTGGTTTATTCGACCTCCAAATTTTATTTTTCAGACTGGTACACAATAAAACTATGAAGTGCGCTCAAAAAACGTCATTTTAATGTTTTTATCAGCCCGATTCGACGATTTTGAACCGAGTTGAAAATTTTTGAGGCGAAAAATTGACGAAAATTGACTTTTTTCAAAAAATTAATTTTTCTCGAGAAAGAGATGACGGTATCAAAAACGGTTTCAGTTTTGAATAACACTCATTATGGATGTTTCATTCCGCATAACTTCGATTGGAACCAATAACTTCAAACGGAAAAAATAACGTTTACAACTAGTAGACTGAATGACAAAACGACGCAGCCGACAAGAATAGGGGGCTTAGAATAAGGGGGGAACGGTTCATTTTTGATTAGAAACTGGTTTTACACCATTTTCAGTAATACTGGTCTTTTAGAAATCGGGAAAAAAAATTTTCCAAAAAAAAATTTTTTTGACAAAAATTTGAAAAAAAAATTTTCTCAAAAATATTAATTCTCTAGATGTTAAGTATTCAAAAAACTAGTTATACTGATGGTATTCTCTGAGCAAATTTTTAGGAAAATCGTACGGTTGGGTCATGTGTTTTTATTCCACTTTTTTCTAGTACTGATTCTATCATTTGCTGGTTGGCAGTTGCGGACTCTGAGACTAAAACCATAAAAAAGTATGCCAAAAATGAAACCGAATCATTTTTTTACACATCGAAAAAAAGTAAAATACGACCGAGATATGACCCTTCAAAGATACAACCGTATGTGCCTTCAGAATGGTAGGGGTACTGAAGTATTGCAGGCCCGGAGGGTCATAGAAAAAAATCCTTCATAGGGCAAACTACTATTGCCCTAGTGGTTAAAACTAACATAGTTTTGTTCGAAACGAGAGTCCGTATATTTATAGTATACCTTGTCAGTGAAATCAACGCTCAATTCAATTTGTTTGTAGAATAGTATATTTTTATCAATTTGAAAGAAAATTTTAGAAATCTCAACTACGCCGAATCGACTTGTGTTATCAATTAACTTCTTATAGAACTTTCATAAGTTGAGATTGTGAAACAGTATGGTTCCAATAACTGATCGAAATCAAAACTTCTCATTTGACTTGCTTTTTGAATGTTAAACTTTTGTCCCCACCATCTTCCATAACTTCACTTACTTGAATCTAATCCATACTCGATTTCCTTGGTGATCGAAGAATTAGGTGCCAAGTTGAACTCCAAAGAATTCATCGCATCACTTGCTCCCATGAAAAGCAACAGAGCGAGAAAGAAAATTGTATTCATCTTTCTCTCTTTCTTTTTCAAGAAACAGTTTCAGAATAGAAAAGTGAGAAATAATAGATTCGCTCTTGTGATATTTTTATTAGTCAGTCAGCCACAAAATGGGACAAAAACGGAATGGCGAATGACAAGAATGAATAGCGGAATATATAAAATTTGTGTGGGGAGTGTATGGAGATGAGGAAGAAAAAAACAGTATGTAAGAAGATGGAGACTGACAGACATGATCATAGGGAGAGGTGCTCATAATGCGTGGGATCCCACCGTAACTTCTCTCGCTTGCTCCCTCCAGAAAGGTGTACAACGAATTTGCATTTTTACGATCGCTCGGGGCACGTCGTGTCAAACGGAGTAACATGGTGACAGGGGGCAAAGGGATGTGATGAAAGAGAATGATTCATCGTTTTGACGGCGGGGATTCGAGATGCTTCTATTTTCGGGGGCATAGAACCATATGAATTCATTTCTCAGAATTTCGAAATAGAAGTATGGCTCGTTTTCATTTTTGTCGGTCAGTAAAGTTGATTGGGCAGTGGCTTTGACGATAAAATTGTGATCGAACGATTTTCCAAAAGCAGCTCGAAAGAATTACCACAGGGCAGATTGACTGTCCGCAATTCATCAACTCGTGAAATGAAGTAAGTGAAACACATTTAATTTTCTGTTTCATTACTTTTTCGAATTCTTGGGTTTTTCCTCAAATATAAGACATAGAATGTTGACTTTCTTGAAATCAAAAGGCATGTCTCTGAGTAGAACACTCGATATCATAACTCTGTAAACGTATAGATGCTGGAACATGATCAGCACGGCTCGTCTTCAACTGTCTGATATTTTTTTTCACTTTCTCAATCAAAACTTGAACTCGTTACTTTCAAGTCGCTCAATTCGTAGAGATGAGAAAAATTTATTCAAAATGCTCACTGAAGAAATTTTAGTTGAAATTGTTTCAAACAAAGATCTATTCTGTCGTCTCATGAAAAAGCTCAGAACAACCTTAACCAGTTTTTTTGGGAGAGAGTTATTTCAAAAAAAAAAGATCTCAGTTTCTAACTCATTGTTTGTTTTATCAGTATTTCGTCAAGATAGTTCGAAAGAGATGTCTTGAATCATAAACACTGAACTGGTCCAACTTGAACTTGTTTATCGAAATCCAACGAAATGAACTGAAAATGATTCAATGTGCTTGTCCCTAATCTTCACCCTCTCCATCTATTATTCTTGAGCTGGTTGTTTTTTTAACATTGTGGTGATTAGTAGTGTATCGTCTCGTGAGACGTTTCTCATTCTCATTCGAGATTCTCGCCGAGAACTGAATATTCTCGTCTCATCCCGTCTCGTCTCGTCCCGTCTCATTCTCGTCTCGTCTCATTCTCGTCCCGTCTCGTCTCGTCTCAGTCTCGTCTCGTCTCGTCTCGGCTCTGTCTCGAAAGTCTCGATTCTCGGAAAAGTCTCAAGATGTCTCGTCTCAATTTGTCTCGAAAATATTTTTCACCTGTTTTTCACAAAACACAAAAAAATTGAGGTTTCCAGGTCGAAAACCTTTCCAAACTTTCCGTACAGATGAGTGTGGCTGTGATAAACCTTAATCTATTGTTGAAATTGATGGATTAATGTGTTTTCTTCCGCACTTTTTGAGATTCTAAAGGAAAATTCAAATTAAACCTTCACATAGGTAATTTGGTTATCAAAATGAGACATTTACACCACCAGATCTTTGTGTATCAAATGCAAGAAACTAAATCATTTCAAAAACATGTTTCATATCTCTCTTTTTGTCGTTGGTGGCGAGAATGCCTCATTTCAATAACCGACTTGGTTAGGTGAAGGTTCAACCTGAAGTTTCCTTCAGAATCTCAAAAAGTGCGAAAGAAAACACATAAATCCATCAATTTCAACAAAAGATTAAGGTTTATCACAGTCATTCTCATCTGTACGAAATGTTTGGGAACGTTTTCGACCTGGAAACCTCAATTTTTTTGTGTTTTGTGAAAACCAGATAAAAAAACTTTTCGAGACAAATTGAGACGAGACATCTTGAGACTTTTCCGAGAATCGAGACTTCCGAGACTCTGCCGAGACGAGACGAGACGAGACTGAGACGAGACGAGACGGGACGAGAATGAGACGAGACGAGAATGAGACTTTTCGAGACGAGACGGGACGAGACGAGACGGAAAGTGAGACTTCGAGAATTTTCCGATTGTTCTCATGAGACGATACACTAGTATCTCCTATTTTCAACGGCAAATGTTTGTGCTTGACGAAACCGACTTTTTTTGAAAACAGAATCATCGCCTTGATGCATACATCAGAAAGATTGGCCAAATGAATGTAAGCAAAAAAGCGGGGATCATCCATGAAATCAAAGAATTGAGCCTAAATCAAAGTGGAAAGAATCAAACTGAATTCACCTGGTTCTTGAAACAGTCAGGTGTTGCAGTTCAATTGCTCACTTTGATTTTGTTAGTTTTAAACAATGGAGTTTCGATTTATAAATCTTGGGAGTTGACAAAAAAGCGTGAGGCTCAGAGATTTCATGAAACGCCAAACATCAGATGTGTTGGCAACTGTAACGACGCTGGCTAATTTTTTGAAGACAGAACAGTGAACTAACGTTGTTAATTTGGAGGCAGTTTCTGCAAAAGGTGACTTGCCATTGACACAGTTGCAAAAAGTTGTTAGAACATACAAAAATAACAAAGAAATCGGAAAATACCCAGAACAGTGAATTGATAACCAATTTCTTTGCGAATTGATAAAACAGGTTTGAAACCGAACAAATAAATACAATCGTTTTTGAAATTATTCTGATCTTAAACAAGTTTTCATTTTGTACTTTTTTTCTCCCTCACTGATTGAAATAACGATTAAAACTGGACTCACTTTCATTAGATCGGAAATGTTCGCAATACTCGATTGGTGAGAAAATTCAGTGGAACAGTAAATTAACTCTAGAAACAGTAAAGTTTGAGAGGGGCTTCATGTACTATTATACTGGGACACGCTGCTCAAAGCATTTAGCTTATTTATTTCTGTGGAATCAAAAGCAGAATGGAAACTTTCTCGAACTAATTTAGAATCAGATCAGATAAATTAATTAGCGTTAACACGGCAAAACAATACAGATAGAAATTAGAACTATAGCTGTTTCAATACTAGGACATTCGTTTCCAAATGATTGCGTGACTTTAGTAAGTGAACTGAATAAACACCCGAATGACTTTGCGTATTTTTCCAAAGAATATATCGATAAGATCGAATTCCCCAGGAATTGATATGAGTTTGATATTTACTTGAAAGCGAAAAAAAAATACATCCAATATCGAACTTATTCTTATCTTGGACATAATGCTCTTGTTATTTTTTTTTTCAAAATATTTCAAACAATTCTGAAAAGAAGGAGTCTTGAATGATAATGATTCTCGCTAGATTTTGATCACAAACATTTTCTAGGTCATGTGAGTCAGAAACATTGGTGAGGAAAAAAAGTGAAGAATTTCATAGACTCGGAAAACAGTACATGTTGAGGTCGACTCAACGAATTTTTGAACAACGGTGATAAAAAAAACTAGCTCAGTTTATTCTTTAGAATCAAAGAAAGCATGCAGACATTTTCTGAACAAATGTAGCATTTGTAAAACACTTCGGATCAGAGAAAGATAATTTACTTTGAAATTTTCACGACAATACGAAACAGACAAAAATTTGAACTATAGAATCTTCGACTATTTATACAAGTTCACTGTTTCAGCATCAAGGTTCTTGTTTTCGATAAATTTCTTTGTTTTGCTGTTGGGTTTTCTTGCGTTGTACTTTTTGTCTCATTTTCCATCTTTAAAGCCGAGTAACTTGTAATAGGAAAAAAAAGATTCTGTTATTGACATTGTTTGCAGCAGTTACCAAAGCGTTCTCCATTGTAATTAGCTCATCTCAATAAAAATTTCGAATATGATCATTTTGTAACAGTTATCTTTGATTTCTAACAATAACTGATCAAAGTACACCATTTCCCTTCCATTCGTCATCAAAAATGCATTATTCATTTCTCTCTCCCCTTTCCAACAATACATTGTGGGAACACTGCCATTGTTGTCAACAAATATAAAAGGAACAGTTCAAAACCGGTTTTCCACATCATCCGGTTTGAAAAAGATGAAATTCTTCTTCGTTCTTGCTTTTCTCGTCGCTTTTGTGGCCTGTGCTCCACTGGACACCCAGTCCACTAGTCATATTGAGGAACTGCAATGGTCTACTGGTGGAGGTTGCAATTCAAATTCCAACACAGTTAATGGAGTGGTAGTGGCTGTCTCTAGATGCACGGTGAGTATAGAGTATAGCTTGGATGAATTGCTTGACGAAAATTCTGTAAGATTTTTGTGAATGTTCTGAAACTGTGTCTTTTAGAAAACCGCCATCTGGAAAGTAAGAGTAAACGATGTTTGCACTGTTTCGGAGTACTTCAGGGAGACATTGACCAATTCTGATCCAACTGTCACTTTTGCATCAACTAATGGAATTGCTCAGTGTACAAAGACTCCGTGAGTTGAATTCCGAGGTGGATGGGGTCTAGAAGAGTTGAATTTTCAGATGCGGTGCCACTGAAAAGATCCCAACCGACTGTGCCACTGCCTTCGGGGAGAAACTTTCTAAAATTTAATGAAAAATTATTGTGAATGAAGAATTTTGAGCATGCTAGACCATTCAAGTAACTGATGTCATAATAAGGTTTTAGGACAATAATTATGAGGCAAAACAGAAAATTTTGGCGATTTACCACAGATAAAAACAGAATAAAAGTGCTGATAGGGTTGGTTCTGTTTCAGCGAAGCACAGGTTGAACTAGCTATACCCGAACACAAAAACTTTTATCACATACAAAAAACAGTAAAATAACTCCTTCAAACGAAAAATCACATCATAAATTATCACAAATATCTCTATACAGTGGCCTAACATGTTCAATTCCATGAGCTGATAAATGATAACCAGAAGTGAAGTACGTGAATCCTTTCGCATCAAAATACTGAAACGCATTCATAGTCTTGTTCCAGAATGCATCCACGTAATTGATCAATTCACATTTTGATCTACATTCTTTCTTCACTAATTCTGCCAAGCGACGGCGCCCCCGTTCAAATCCAGATGGGTTGTAGAGAGACTTCTGAAACGAAAAATTGAAAATTTTCAGTTTCAGAAAGTTGTGTTCATGCCGAATACTGTTTACACAAGTATTGACTCCTTTTCTACCTCCTCTTTGCTACCTCACTTTCCTATACGCCTAGTCGGCCGCCGCCAAGACGTGCCGTTCTGGCCGAGTGGTCTAACACAGGTAAAGCGCCAAGGCCCAACGGCGGCCCAACGGCAGGCGAACGGCCGCAGATGGGTTAATGGCGGCCCACTGGCAGCTGAGCGGCCGCAGGTGGGCGAACGGCAGCTCAATGGCGGACGAACAACTTTTTGCAAACTGATGTAAATTGACAAATTTCGGAAAATTTCTCATTATTTTGACACTTAGGATGTTTAGAACATCCGATAATATACAGAGGAAACATTTTTAGAAAAAATCAGAAATTTGATTTCGGGTGGGTCAACGGCGGCCCAACGGCAGCTCAAAAAGCGCCGGTAGGCAAACGGTGGCCCAATGGTGGACGAACAGCTCTTTGTGATTTATGGCCTTTTTTAAAAGTTTTTCCTGCTTTTTATGATGTGACATGTCTTGAATATCCAACTAGTTGAATTTTTATCATTTCCTTGACAGATATGAAAACTTGGTGCTCTTTCGAAATAGAACTGTGTCGAAATATAACTGTTTCGAAATAGAACTGTTCCACATCTCAAAAATGAGCAGAGCTAGAAAAAAGTTGTCAACTGCAAACTTGCTCCAAATTTAATTTTGAGCAAGTTTGTAGTTGACAATTTTTTTCTAGCTCCGCTCATTTTTGAGATATGGAACAGTTCTATTACGAAGAGTTCTATTTCAAAACAGTTCTATTTCGACATAGTTCTATTTCGAAAGAGCACCGAAAACTTGATAGTAGGTAGGCCATCGAGTTGAACCACCTAGCATTTTAGTTATTTTATCTAACTGAAAATTATGCTAACGGCGATTGTTAGATATTATCAGCTTGTCACACTACAAATGAACGATTTCTCTCTTTCAATATTACTCACAAGGGAACCTTTTGAGTCGAGGCTACAACCATGAGAAACCATCATCACCAGGTGGAAGAGCTTGTTTGAAAACGCTGTTCTTCACTTTCAAAACATGCTTACGAAAATTTTCATTTTTCACCAAAATTCGAAGTTTTCATTGAGAGAATTATCAGTTTTCCAGGTTTAGCTGGTTAAACTCTACATAACTGGACTTCTTTTATCAAGAATCGGTGAAGTTGGTGGTTAATTGTTGTTTTCTTCCATTTTTGAGGAAATTCTCACATTTCTGACCATTGCGGATTTAAAAAGGTGCTTTTTCAAACCCTAATGATAGTTTCCCACGGTTGTCCCCTGTTCACACTTTTCTTTCGTCCGCCGTTAAGCTGCCGTTGGCCTACCTGCGGCCGCAGAGGTGCTACGACACTCCCAAATCCCGCCGTCGGTCGTCTTTTATCCATCGTGTCACTCAAATTTATTTGAGTTTTTCGCACGATTTTTCGCGTTTTCTACTTCCCTCAATGTTTTTTGTGAAATTTCTCTGAAAATATGTTACGACTGAATGAAAAAAACAATTAAAGAAAAGAAAAATACCCATTTTTATCGAAAAATTATAGACTTTTGGGTGAAGTCGCCTTGAAAATGTTCGGCGCAAAGTTTAGTTTTCAATTCTCATTTTATTTCGGAAAGAACTGAATATTTCTCTTTTTCAGGTGGAATAAACAGGTAAGTCAGTAAGTTTTGTTTCTTCCGAAATAAAATGATAACTGTTAACTGAATTTTTGGGATGTTTCATTCCGGCACTTTACGAAGCGCTCGGGAAGCTTTCTCTGCCGTTGTCAAAGAATTGTTGTCAAAGTCATCGGTATTAGTGACAAATAAGCATCGACCAATAAAAGCTTTTTTGAAGTCAATTTCAATAGTTTTCGAAAAAAATCATACGAAAATAAAACTTTGGCTTTTTTGCAAAAAAAAATTTTTTTTTTTGAAATTTTTAGTTTGAAATTTCTCTAAATCCATTTTTTTAATTACAAACTGCGGAATAAACATATTCAGTCGTAACATGTTATTCGCTATCTTCATTGAGTGGAATTAGAAAACGCGATCGAAGGTGAACTTGTGAAAAGAAGAGAACGAAGGAAAAAGTGAACAAAAAACACATTTTACATATAAATAGTTGTCTAGTGGGAACATTGTTCCCCATACGAATTGAAATTATGAATATCTATATATCTATCTAAAGCCGCTGGTGGGCGAGTGCTGCCCGAATGACGAACCGCCGGTAGGCCAACGGCGGCTCAACGGTGGGTCGCAGTTGGTCCGCCGTTTGTTCTCCCTTCGCCTGCCGGCGGCCCACCGTTGACCCGCCGTTGGGCCGTTGCGCTTTACCTGTGTAAGGCGCTGCGTTCAGGTCGCAGTCCTCTCAGGAGGGCGCAGGTTCGAACCCTGCGGACGGCAAATCCTTTTTGCTTTTTTTTGTGGTTAGGGGTTTGGAAGTCAATGAAGTTTGGTATGGAAAAAGCGAAGATTGGATGTTTTTGGCGGGATTTTTGGAAAATTGTGGTGGTATCCAGGTTTTTTTTCTATAAAATCTATAAACTCAAAAAATTATGTGCGGTTTCAAAAAGTTGGTAAACGGTCCCGTAGTTCCAAAGTTATCAATACTTTAGTAACTTTTCCAAAATTATTAAAAGCTGATCAAAATTTTGAATTACATGATCATTACACCAATCTCACCTGTGCACACAGTCCTTCTATTTTTGGACTACCGTACCCAGAACAAAATTTTTACTTTTTCAAACAATTGTTAAATGTCCTTTTAAATTCTTGCCTTTAGTTCGCCCTTTCTCTCAAAAACCTACATTAATCTCCTCCATTGTCTTATTCCTTTTCAGCTCCTCCACAATAGAATCCAATTTTGAGCGATTCACTCTTGGAAATGAATCAATCATGAACAATTTCCTCTTGATATTTGGCAGAAGTCTCCCCAGCTGCTTCTTCATTTCCAAGTAGATTTTGTCAGTATCTAAATGGTTTTCGTCGATGTCAAATGGTTCAGCGGTGGCAGTGAACCTGAAATTTTTTTTCATCAGTTTTTTTTTTCGGTTGAAAATACCTAGTCAAAATAAACGCGAAATCCGGTTTGGTATCCTCTATGAACGCCACAAACTCGTCCAGTTTCTTCGCACATGCTTGCACCCACTCCACTCCCATTCCTCCATTATCAACAGTTGTGTGAGGAGATGCCAGTGGTTCACATCCCGTCTCTGAATCCATAGCAAAAGAATAAGCTCGATGTTTGCACTCCTGGATCAGCATTTTGTGATGATTTTGGACGTAGGAGTTGCCGAGCATGGCGATTTTGAATTCCGTTCCATTTTCTTTGAAGTCACACCAATTGTGCTCGGGGCTTCGGCTGACACAGTTTGGCCATTGCAGTTCTGCAGCCATGTGGTCGTGTTGGTGCCAGTAGGCGTTCATTCGTGCGGCGTCGTCTGGAAAAAAGGGGTTTTGTAAGTGAGTATGGGATTCTGGAGCGTGTTCAAAATCAATTTTCGGGCTCAAAGCCATATGAAAATGCAGATCTCGATGAGTTCTACGCGTATGAAACTTTTGAATCCCCGCCAAACCGGCCAGGGCAGCAAGGGACTTGTGCCTAGGCACTCTAGACAGACTTAGATTGTCTGAAAGCTAATTCAAGATTATCAGACGTGTAGATCTCACTGAAATCTACTTTTTCAGATGTCTGTGAGCCGAAATCTCGATTTTGAAGTCAAAATTATCGCTAGGCCCATGCCGGGTCGGTTTGGACAACAAAAACCTCAAACTATGTTTCCTGTTTCATCTACAAAGTATATTTCTGCGACTTTTTTCCTTCAGTAGTACGCACCTCCTACTTTTTCCAACTCACCCAAAGTCATATCATCAGTCAGTGCATCCAACCTTGGATACTTTCTTATCGGGTACTTCCTGGTCACATTCTTCACTTCCCCCACTTCTTTGAATTCCTTGCCTCCTGTTTTCTGTTTTCTCATAACTTCCCGGATCTCATCCTTACAAATCAAAATTCCACTGGCCACTAACAAAATCACGATGAGCAGCAATATCGTTGAGTTTGACTGTTTCAGGTACCACCTAAATTTTTCAAGTATTCGAAACTAACCACTTAAAACTTACTTTTCATAAAACTCATAGACAATCACCGCCAACAAAATCGACAGAATCAGCGCTCCAGCCAAAATCCATGGGTGTCCTTTATAAGTGAGCCTTACATATGCATAGATTGGCCAGTGAATTAGATAAAGAGCATAAGAGATATCACCGAGGTAGATCAAAAATCGAGAGTTTAGAATCCAATCTTCCACTGTTATCAGCATAAGGACACCGGTGGAAATTGTGAATAGGAATCGTCCAGTGAGCGGGTTGAGCTCCCAAGGGAGCAGTATCACCGATATCATAGCTGCCAAAACTAGGCTCTTGGTGAATATGTGTACCGTTTTGTCCGGATTTTTCTGATCCTCCTCATCAAAATTTTCCTCCAATAACCTCATCTTCTCCTCATCTTTCCTCGGATCAAATCGAACTAATTTCGGGTGTTTCGATAGAAAATATACAATCATTCCAGCTAGAAACTGCCAAATCCGGGCGAAAACACTGTTGAAAGCCGCAGTTTTTGAGGATATTGCATGGAAGATTAATGAAGAAATAGCTGAAACTTGGAAGTCGAAAACTGACTTCTATGGGCTCTGGATTTACCTAAAACTGCATAGAATCTTTGCTTGGATGCACCTTTGAATTTATGATGAGCAATAAGGAAAATGAATGGGATAATGAAATAGAATTGGATTTCGACGGATAGAGACCAGGTATGGGTGAAGAGGTCGATGGCGAGGGAGAGCTGAAAAAACGACCTCATTGTCTATGCTCTCCGTAAGCCTGTTGATTACGGCTAGCGTGGTCTAGTGAGTAGCGCTGTTGTTTTAGAAATTTCTGTCCCGGGTTCGAAACCCCATGGAGGGAAAAATCTTTTTTTTTTTCTTTTTTTCTTTATTTTTCTGGTCCCCGATTCCACATGATTGACCAACCTTCTCAAAATAATCCTCATCTGCCGAATGCGCCCGATTCGACACAAACATCAGTGCTCTCCGAGCCGATAGCTGATTTTGATAGACCGCCGTATCCGGGAAAACCAAATAAAGTGCCAGAATAGTGACCATAATGAACAGGAAATATAGAGGAAGAATCCGTTTGAATCGTCTTTTGTAGAATTCAAGAATAAGGGGGACCATAGGAAGCTTCTTAGATCGAGTGAGCAGCATGCACATTAGGAAACCGGAGAGGACGAAGAATCTGTAAAAAAAAACATGTTTTCAAAGAAAATTTGAGCAAATTAGAATAGAAAACTCACTGATCCACACCCAAGTATCCATTTGGAAAGCGATGAGGATAAAAGTGAAAACCAAGAACCGACAGAATCGCTAGACCACGAATTCCTTGTAAATCGTTTCGTTTTGTTTGCATCGTGTTTATCGTTTTCGAAGTAGAAGAAGAAGCAGATGGAATATAGGAGGAGAAATACTGGAACTGAAGGTTCCGAGTTACAAAAAAGTTGGTGAGTTGGAAAACTTCGAAAAAAAACCACGTGGGGATAGGGCCTCACGGAAATTTTTTTTCTGAAAAATATACATTTTTCACGGGGGGAGTTCCAAAAAGAATCTGTTTCGAAACCTTGGGAAAATTAGCTTCGTGATTTTTTTTGTCACTTCGCCGTATTGTTTTGATAATGATTTAGTTTTTCAGTCGATCTGCCCTGGAGTATCGTTCTTGATTTTCCGATTTTGAATGATTTTATTTCTGAAAAATGATCTTTTGATCGGAGAAAAAAGTTGATGCGGTTCTCACATAACAATAGAGTTTTGTACATTTTTTCTCGAGATACTTTTAGTATTTCCATATTCAAGAGGCTCCAAACTAGAAAAGAAGAAGCAATAAACTTTACTGTATCTCCTAGCTTTTATGCACCCTAAGAATATCTCACATTCAATTGAAATCCTGAATCTCGTTCGGTTTTTTTTTGTACAGCAAACAGTTCTGAAGCCCGTTTTAGCTGAAATCTTCTTTCTGAAACTCATAGCATTAAGGGATCAGAACATCACATTTGAATATTCTCGCTGTTTCAGGAAGGTTTGAAGAAAACGAGGGAAGTTTGTTTTTCAATACCCTGTGCACTGCTTCAGACAGTTTTCAGAATTAATTGGTTCATCAAATTAGCGGTGTGTTCTTCCGTTCAGGTTTTCACAGATTTCTTGAGAAAAATCTGTTTCGAATCTATGCTAAACTTGTTTTTCTGTCTTTCATTTTAATAATAGACAGATTTCTTTTAGATCGAATTTAGAATTTTATTTGGTTCATCCTGAACTTTCTTTCCTACTTTTACCGATTTTGAGTGATTTTCTCTGTGGAATATGATGTTTTGATCTAACGGGGAAAGTAAAAAAGTTCATGTAGTTTTGCTTAACAATAGAGTTTGGTATACACTTTTCGAATGTTTGTCAGGATACTTTCAGAACTTCCAAATCCAAGAGACTCCAAGCTAGTAATGAAGGAAGAAATAAACTTTACGCTATCACCTAGCTTACATCTCTCTAAGGTATAGCGTCATAACTAGTCGTAACCGATCAGCTTGAGTTTTGATTTCCCTTCCTGTACAACAAACTGTTCTGAAAAACGTTTTGGCTGAATTGTTCTGACTGGCATACAATAGAATAGCGGAACTCTCAAATTTCGAATTACCTAGGGAACGTTCAGAAATGTCCGTGGAGTTTCCGTTAGTGAGATATACCATCGGATAGCTGAGCTTGAGTTATGTACGAATCTACATTTTATTTTGGCGAAACGCTTATCTGGGTCAAGTTACGTGAAT
>GL380716.1:0-14562 GCA_000143925.2 Caenorhabditis brenneri
GTCGTTTTAGTCACTTTAGTAATTTCAGTCCGATGACTAGGAAAATGTTTAGACACAAAAAAAAATAAATTTCCTCGCGATGAGAGAGTCAGAAATCTCAATCGAAAAATTCATACTTGGTAATAAATCCCGATTGGTCAGAGCACACACTAAATTCTGTTGAAACAGTAATAAAAAAGAATTACTGTTTCATATCGAAACCAGAAAAGGCTTCGACTCAGATCATCTCAGTGGTAACAACTCAAAGGTGTTAAAAGTTTTTATGTTTCCATAGGCTGTTTTTAAGTGTTGTTGGTTTTTTCATCAGAGAATTCAAAATGATAGAGATGAGATTGCCCTCTGATTAGTCGCCACTGCAGAATTTCTTAAAGACTAGGAAAAATGGAACAGTGAATATTTCTTACTGTTTCAAAAGTTCTTAGGTTTTTATAGGGTTTTCAAGTGTTATTTCGTTTGGGTTTTGCTCTAATAGGCTGTCTAAGGGTGTCTCAGGCTGCCTTAGGCTGTCTTAGGCTGTCTTCGGCTTTCTTAGGCTGTTTTAGGCCATTTTATTTTGTCAGACAACCGTTTTTCAAAACAGTTTAGACATTGCTCGCCAAAATACAAACTGATATCGTCAAAAATTCACTTGAACTATAGATATTTTTTTGAAACAGTGATCCCATTTTGCACGCCATTTTTCTTGAACTCTGATTTTTTGGATTTGTTTAGTATTTCCACTTGACCGTCAGGAGTACTAATGAATCTGAAAAAAACCGAGTATTTGAGATTTATTGAAACAGTGAACTTTATAGATTTGTAGATTACTGATTAGTTCTTATCAACTTTGAAGGCGCATATCTCAAAAGTGTGCGGAGTTAGAAAAACGTTGTCAATTGCAAACTTGTACATCACAAAATTTTGAGCAAGTTTGCAGTTGACAACTCTTCTCTAGCTCTGTTCCTTTTTGAGATATGCGCCTTCAAAATGGGTACCGCAAGCGAAGAAAAGTAAGGGCACCTTTCACCTTAAAGGCGCATATCTCAAATAGGGAAAGCGAATAACAAAAGATGGATGTTCAAAGAAGTTAATGAGTGTTTTTGTTTAGGGAGAACACACTAAATTCTGTTGAAACAGTAAGAAAGAACTAGAATAGACTTAGAATTTGGAGATCTAAGTTAGAATCCCAGAAGTCCATTTTTGAGATATTAAGTGGGACAGATTCACCATTATTCGCCACTGCAATGTTCTCCAATTTCCGACAAAAATTGAAACAGTGAAAAATTGTTTTTACAGTTTCAAAACTTCTTTCAGTGTTTCGTCTGATTTCCTGTAATCTGATTCTTCTTTTTGTAATTTTCTCCTTTTTCGATATTCATTTTTTAGTATGAAATCAGGCCGATCAATAAACGAATATTGTAAAAATGCTTCTAAAACATTGGATTTCTTGAAACAGAAATCCTCTTTTTCAAACTTTTTTTTCTGTTTCAAAAAAATTCCAAGACGGTTTTCGTGGAATCTGAGGATGATTTAATGAAGTTATGGGGCCGAGGTACCCTTAGACAGCTTATACAGGCCTAAGTAGGTCTGAAGTGTCAAGAAATGATCTAGGACAGCCTTAAGATAGTTCTATTCCAGAGTCTAAGCCTGGAGTTACGTCATTCTGAGCCTACAATGACCAAAATTAGCCTAAAAACTGTTCATTTTTCATGCAGTTTGAGCTATTTACTGTTGATTTCAGACAATTCAAAGGAACGGAAACCTCAGAGTCTATGTAGGTCTAGATGGATCTCACCCTGAATTGAGGCATGATTGTTTCAAAACTAGACTAGTTTCAATTGTTACTGAACAGTTTAAGACGGCGATCAGTCAGTTTTTGGTCATTTTTAATTAGTTTACAGCCTCAGGCTTTCGTAGGTTTTATCTATTGGTGAATAAGTTCTAATTTTTCGGAAAGTACATACTAAATTCTGTTGGAACAGTGATTAAAAAAAACTTTTTGTTTCATTTCAAGAATTAGCATAGGCTTAGGCTCAGATCATCTTAGAGCTAACACACATCCAATTGAGAAAAACTTCACATTCATATTAGTCGCCATTGCAGAATTGCTTAGAGACTAGGATAAATGGAACAGTAATTATTTTTTACTGTTTCGAAAGTTCTCAGGTTTTTATAGGGTTTTCAGGTGTTTGTTTGTCTAATTCTTCTCTAACAAACCGTTTCAGGCTGTTTTCAAATGTCTCAGCTTCTATGGAGATGCCTAAGGCTGTCTAAGGCTGTCTAAGGCTGTCTTAGGCTGTATTAGGCTGTATTAGGCTGTCTAAAGCTGTCTTAGGCTGTCAAAGGCTGTATCAGGCTGTTTCCCTCTGTTTTAGGTCATAGAAATCCTCGAAAAACAATTTTGTCTGTACTCGAAATCGAAAACAGATATTGACAAAACCCTCTTGAATAACCAAATTTTTTTGAAACAGTAATCCCTTTTTTGCATGCCATTTTCAAAAAAAATAATTTTTTGGATTTGTCTAGTTCTAACAGCTCAGTACCACAACTCAAAAGGGGTGAAGCTGAGATGTTTCCGGTCAATGAAAATCACTGTTTCAAATGAAACCTGTTAGTCCATAGATATTTCAAGGCATCGATTTGTTCTTCTGTTTTGATGGATTAGGTCAATGGACACAGTAGTGAATATAGTAGAATCGAGAATTTGAAATTTATTGAAACAGTCCAATTAATAGATCAATTACTGTATAAAACACTGTAAAATATGTGAAAATCCATCAAGAAAACCAATTCGGCCGATAATCCGTGAAGTAAATATATGCCCATTATACAATTACTACGAAATTTTAGAAACAGTGAAAATTAATTTGATGTGGATTTGAAAATTTTACTGTTTCAAAAAAATACATAGAAGCATTTTTGGGTTTTTCTTATCAGTTCCATTGGGGCGGCCGAACGTTTATTATCTCAAGTCAGGTGTTTACCATTACGGTTCTTTAAAAGCGCATATCTCAGAAAAGGGCGGAGCTAGGAAAAAAATGTCAACTACAAACTTGCTATGAATTTGGTGCTTTTTGGCTTTTTTAGCTGATTATTTTTGTTAGATCTGATGGGTGATAGATTTCACGGATTTTTTGCTATTTTTTTACCCATTTTGATCCTAGCCCATCTTTATAGATGTATCAGAAGATGAACCTCCGGAAGAGATATCAATTTCAGTTATTCAGAAAAAAATACGCTAAATACTGTCAAAACTGTAAAAAAAATTACTGTTTCATGGCAAAAACTAGAATAGGCTTTGACTTAGGTCATCTCAGTGAGAGTATGTGAGAATCGGAAATGAGATTCAGATTATGGAGTATGCTCAGAATTATTCGGCCCTGCAAAATTGGTTGAGGACTTTTTCTTGAGTTTCATTAATCAATCCTGAACTGTCACTTTTGTTTCTAGCTCCGCCCCGTTTTGAGATATGCGCCTTTAAAAAAATTAATGTTTCAGTTGTTTCCTGTCACCTTTTTTCCGACTTCTATTTCTAGTGCTGTTGTTGTATCAGACAGATGTTTTTAGATTTAATACTAAGAGAGTGCATTGATAATCAGTTCCAAAATTTCCCAACTTTCAGACTGAACTTATTTGAAACAGTAATAAAAAAAACTGTTTCAAATGAAATCTGATAGTACATGAGTATTTCGAGTCATCGATGTCATCTTTTTTAATGGCAAATTTGGTTCAAATTACTAAGAGGGCAGAGCTAGAGCAAAATTTTCAACTGAAAACTTGCTTCAAATTCAATTTAAAGCAATATTGCTGTTGAAAACTTTTTTCTAGCTCTATTCCTTTTTGAGATATGCGCCTTAAAAGTAGGGTCCGTCCGCCATACTTTGCGAACCGCCTAAGAGAGCCTAACTCCAAAGACGCATATCTCGAAAATGGGCAGTGCAAGAAAAGAGTTGACAACAGCAAACTAGCTCCAAATTTTGTGCTCTACAATTTTGTAGTTTATCATTTTTTGATAGCTATATTGGATAAGTTTAATTGTCAAGTTCTATGGCAAGGATGTACGATCTGCAAATTGTTGCCAATTTTAAGAGAGCTCAAACAAAATATTAGGACCGTTTCAGGCTATCTCGACCAGTTTAATTGGATAAGAGTTATTATTAACCAATTCAAAACTAGTCGATCACTAGAAATTTTTGAAACAGTAAATGTATAATTTTTGTTACTGTTTCAAAAAAATTTCCGGTTGGATAAGGTTTTTTTTCGCATATTTTACTGAAAGTAATTTGTTTGGAATGAAGTTTTCCATTTCTTCAGAACTTCGGAAACAGTACTTTTGAATATTGTAATAGCTTTTATTTTCTTACTGTTTCAAAAATTTTTGGACCGTCATAGGTCTTTGCACTGTAGTGGTCGTTCAGTTGATTTACAGCTTGTTGGCATTATCACAGACTGTCTCCGGCTTGTTAGGATGTCTAAGATGATGATGTTTCAGGTTTTTACAGACTGTTTTCACCAAAATTAAGGCCACCTAGAATATTCACTTCAGGGGCGTGTAACTCAAAAAGGGGCGGAGCTAAAGAAAAATTGTCAACTGCACACTGCATCAAATTTTGTGCTTTACACTGTTCTGGTTGATCACTTTTTGATAGCTGTGATGAATAAGTTTATTTTACAAGTTCAATCGTCGGGAAGTACCATGTTTGGATTACTCCATATTTTTTAAAGAGCCTAACCGGAATTCTGTTGAAACAGTAATGAAAAACTTACTGTTTCATGGTTTTTTTTACTATTTTGGACAATTTTTAGTAAATCTGTTCTATAATTGCCCGAACTAATGTCATTTTTAGGGTATCTTAGCGACAGGTCTCACAGTAACAATCAATTAAAAACTTCTAGGTGACTATGAATTTTTGGAACAGTAAATTTTTAATTTTTTACTGTTTTCAAAAATATTTCCAGTTTTTTAACATTTTTTCTTCAATTATTTTACGAAGTGCTAACGACAATCTATTTTAAATAAGGATTTTTCAGGTGTTTTTTTTCAGATTTTCATAGATCAGTAACTTTTTTTTGGATGTTGAAATTTTTTTTGAAACATCTGATTTAATCAGTTTTAACAATTATTCCCAGATTATTGGACCTTTTTTGAAACAGAATTTTAAATTTCTTTTCTACTGTTTCAAAACTTATTATGCTTTATTTTGTCTTTTCATGTTAATTCATGGTCGGTCGCTTATACTTTCCAGGCATTACCTCAGACTCTCTTAGACTTGTTGAGATGTCCAAGGTGGTTCTATGGTAGTTTAGATTTTTAAAGCCATTTTCACTGAAATCTAAGCCGTTTCGAGGCTTTCGGGCTATTTTCAGGCTATTTAGGACTATTCTTAGGATATTCCTCGAGGCTATTAGACTTTTTTGCTGTATCAGGCTGTTTTAGGCTGTCTCAGACTGTCTCGGCCTGGATTAGGTTTCAGGCTATTAGTCTGATCGTAAGCTGCCATTCAGTCAAAACTTCTTTGCTTTTTAAAAACATAATTCGAGAAAAGTACAGAACCAGGTAGATTGAAGTGTTTGGAATAGATTGAAACAGTAAAAAAATTTTAGAAAATTGCTTTCAAGAAATGATTTTTAGTTTTTTCAGCCGTTCATAACGAGGCGAGTTGCCACTAACTCTATAAAGCATCAATAAATAGTAGGAACCATACTTAAAACAGTAAGTTTATAAAATAATTTTTACTTTTTCGAAATGCCATTTTTTAAATATTTTTTTGACTGCATGCCATTAGCTCAAAAGTTGACAAATCATTATGAAAAATAATATGACCTCTTGAAAAAAACCTAAAAGTCGTAGCAATAAAATTATTAATATATTGACTACTAGAAATTTTTCGAAACAGTACAATTTTAGCTGTTTCAAAAGACCTCGTCTAGTCTTGGAATACTTCAAAAAATCGGTTCATTGATCTCCTGCCACTCTTGACAACTTCAAAAGCGCATATCTCGAAAAGGGGCAGATTGTGAGCTATCTTAGGATGTTATGGGGACAGGCTCTACGCTATTAATCTATTCAAAATTTCTAATCGACTAGAAATTTTTTTTACTGTTCCAAAAATATCTCCGGTAGTTAAGATTGTTTTTCCAATGTTTTATCACAAATTGAGATTGGAAACTTATGCTCCGATCAGTTTTAACAAAATTATTTCCAGATTACTGGAAATTTTTTGAAACAGAAATTTAATTTTTTTCTACTGTTTCAAAAATTTTTAAGGCTTAATTTGGGTCTTTTCAGTGTGGTTCATGATTGGACGTTAAGACTTTGTAGGCATTACCTCAGACTGTCTTAGGCTTGTTAGTATGTCTAACGTGGTTGTAGGTTGTTTTAGATTATTAGGTCAAAATCTAGCCCGTTTCGAGGCTTTCGAGCATTTTTTTAAAGGCTGGTCTAGGCTATTATTTCGACGAGCTGTTGCAGGCCAACTTCTGGAGATCTTAAGGCTTGTAGGCTGGTGTAGACTATTTTTAGGCCTTGCAGGCTTTTTCAAACTTTTTTGCTATATTAGGCTGTCTTAGGCTGTCTTAGGCTGTGTGTGGATATTTAAGGCCATAGTAGGCTGGAATTCAGTTGGAACTTCTTTATTTTTTTACCACCAAATGTGAAAAGGTTAGTAATGAATCAGGTAGATTTAGGTGTTTGGAGTCAATTGAAACAGGGAAAAAAAGTTTGAAAAATTGCTTTCAAAAATGATTTCCAGTTTTTTTTCCGGTCGTTCATAATAAGACGGTATGCCCATTACTTCATGAAACATGTATACGAATTCAAAGAATTTTTGGAACAGTAATTTTTTACATTTTTGCTTTGGTGTACGCATATATCAAAAGGGGCGGAGCTAGAAGAAGAATATCACCATCAAGCCTGTTTAAAATTAAATTTAGAGCAACTTTGCTGTTGACAACTTTTCTCTAGCTCCGCCCACTTTTTAGTTATGCGCCTTTAAGTAGGGCTCTTCCTCCCTAATTCTCCAAGCCGGGGAGCCTAACTTCAAAGGCGCGTAACTCGAAAGTGGGCGGAGCTAGAACTAAGTTGTCAATTGCAATCTTGCTGCAAATTTTGTGCTCTACAACTCAATAGTTGACTAATTTTTGATAGGATAAGTTGATTCGATGAGTTCTCTTGTCAGGAATATGTGGATTGCACCCAATTTTCTGACAGCCTGACCGAAATTTTGTTGAAACAGTAACAAAAAATTTCACTGTTCTATGATTTTTTGGACAGCTTGGGGGAAGTTCTAGTCAATTTGATCAAGATTTCGTAGAGTTTTTTCACAGTCTTCTAACAGGCTACATGTTCGCAGTAGTGGAATCCCTATTTTTGACAAAAAAGATTTGAGGAAGTAAGAAACCAAATGGATATAAGTTTTGCCAGGTACTGTACAAACATTGAAACAGGAAATAAAATCTACTGTTTCAGAAAAAATTGGATTAATTGTATTAGACTTCTTAGGGTGATATGAGACGGATTTAATCTCCATCCTAAAAATCCTGAGTTCACTATCTCATAAATTTTCAGTCTTGGCGTGTCATTATGTTATTCAAGTCCCAACTTGTTATGTAACATAGCATCAGCTCCAGATATCATATTGAATTTTTTTTGTAACAGTAAAAATTATTTACTGTTACAAAGAATTTGAAATAGCATGTTTTAGATTTTTCAGGCAATCTTTCCGTTGTGGCTGTAGAAAAAAGACAATAAGAGGATATCTTCAAGTTCAAAAGCGCATATCTCAAAAGTGGGCGGAGCTTGGAAAAAGTTGCTCCTAATTTTGTGCTCTACTACTTTGTGGTTGACAATTTTTTTCTAGCTCCGCTCTTTTGAAATATACGCCTTCAGAGTTAGAATGCTCTTACTGTCTTCGCCCTTGCAGCTGGGGTACCCCAACTTTGAATGCGCTTTTGAGAATTATACTGATCTGTCCTGAGAAAATGAAAAACGGTTGCAGTCGGAATGAATAATTGTACTGTTATTAACAAATTCAAAACTACTAGAGCACTAGAAATTTTTGAAACAGTGAAGTAATTTTTTTACTGTTTCAGAATTTTCCAAATTACTTTTTGCACTTTCTCTTCGTCAATTTTTGGTTGTCCTTTAAATCGTACAATCCACTTTCCATACAGACGCGTCTATAACTTCAAAGTTGCATATCTCAAAAGAAGCGGAGCTAAGAAAAAGTGATCAACTAGAAACCTGTTTGAAATTGAATTTGGAGCAAGTTTGAAGTTGATAACTTTTTTCTCGCTCCACCCACTTTTGAGTTGTGCTCTTTTTAAGAATTTTAGCAATGCTGAAATTGTACTGTTTCAAAATTTACCGATTCAATTTTTCACATTTCACTTTTTCAGTGAACGATTCGACATGATGACAGGTTTTGAAAAATCATTGTCATAGTGAAGTTCAAAAAAAAGGATGAGCGAATACATAGAAAACACTTGTAAGTACTTTTCAGACAGTGAAACAGAAAATAAAATTTAGTGTTCTAGAACAATGAATTTCAGGGAGATCAGGCTGTTTTGGGTAATAGTCAAACCATTCAAAAATGTTTCAATCACTTTTTATTCTCTTAGCCTCTATTTTTCAGTATAACCGATTATTGAATATCACTTTCAAATATGCAGAAACTCAAAACTGAATTTTTTTGGATTTGTGAAAAATATTTATTGTTTCATTGCACCAGGTATTCACTAAGACTTTTTTGAGACAGTCGGTTGTCTTTTTTCTTTTTTTTTCCCGTAAAGAATGGGCAAAAGGAATCAGAAGGCGCATATCTCAAAAGTGGGCGGAGCTAGAAAAAAGTTTTAAACAGTAAACTTGCTCCAACTTTGATTCTAAACAACTTTACAGTTGATCACTTTTCTCTAGCTACGCCCACTTTTGAGATATGAAGTTAAGGGTGTAAACAGTTTATGTTAGTTAGGAAAAATTGACCTTGTGCATAATTCAAGACAACTGAAAAAACAAAAAATTAAAAAATTATGGATTTTAAGGAAACAGAAAAAAAATGTTCTCTTGATTCCGATGTTTTTCGGACCATCATACGACGCGATGTGACCTGAAACTTATTGAGCAAGAAAAATTTCAAAAAAACTACTCATTCAAAAAAACTAAATTGAAATCATCTGAATCATTTAGTTTTGTTTTATCTACTGCATGTGCAAAATTGAGATGAGAGAATGAGAAGCGCAGAGAAGCTCGACTTTCTAGCCGTCTGCGTCTCTTGTTCTTTCACTATTAATTTTTCTAATTGCGTTCCAAACTAAACAAGTACCTAAAAAATTACCGAGTTACTGAAAAATATTTGAAACAGTAAATACATTTTTTTTACTGTTTCGAAATATTTTTCAGTTTATAATCGAATATTTTTGTTTTTACTACTGTTCTTCTTGAATTGATACGGCTTCTGGCACGAACAACAAACCAATTTTGAAAAAAACCACGACTTTTTACAGGGAAAATTTGAAACGGTAATTTTTTTTTTAATTTGAGAAATATACTGTTTCAGGAAAACTGGGATAGACCGTCTGAAACTATTTTGGACAATCTCTCAATTGGTGCAATGTGGAAACTTTGAAAGCGCATATCTCAAAAGTGGGCGGAGCTAGGAAAGTGTTGTCAACTGCAAACTTGCTCAAAATCGAATTTAAAGCAACTTTGCCGTTGTCAACTTTTTCATAGCCCCGCCCCTTTTTGAGCTATGCGCCTTTAAGTTCAGTGGTGGCTAGTGGTTTTTTTAACAGGTTGATTTATACAATCTTCTGGCAGTTAATCGAGTTGTTCAGCTACTATTTTATATTAAAAATGTGAGTCTGGACGTGTAAACAGTTCCATGTTAGTATTATTAACAGTGGAAATAATGGACAAGAAGACAGCGCGAAACCCAAGAAATTCAGAAGTTTTGGATTTTTAGGAAACAGTAAAAAATATTTTTCTTCATTCCGAATTTTCTAGGCACATCACTCGACGTTTTGTGAATTGAAGCTTGCTGAAAAACAAATTTTAAAAAATAAATTTTGAAGCAGTATATTTTTCAAAAAAAAATACAAAGTTTACTGCTTCAACATTTTCCGAATACAGATATTGACTTATTTTCTCGTTTTCCAAATCTATCTTTCTTGAAGAACACTACAAATTTTCTCCTTATTCAGAAAAAATATTGAATGTTTTGAAAAAAACTAAAATAAAACAGCCTAAATTATTCCGTTTGGTTTCATTGTTTGCCAGCTCAGAACAGAGGTGAGAGACGCAGAGAAGCTCGACTGTCCAGCCGTCTGCGTCTCTTGTTCTTTCACTTTTCACTTCTTTTTAAAATCGAATATCAGTTACGATTAGTCCTTTAGACATTGCTGAGTTACTAAAAATATTTGAAATCCAGTAAATTTAATATTATTACCGTTTCAAAAGACGATAGACTGTTTAATACTATTTCAGACTAGTGAACTTTTAAAACCAAGATGAGAGGGTGAGAGACGCAGAGAAGCTCGACTGTCTAGCCGTCTGCGTCTCTTGTTCTTTCACTTTTCATTTTTATTGAAGTTCGATCCCAGGCAGGACTAGTCTCTTAGAAATGGTTGAGTTACCGAGAATATTTGAAACAGTAAATTGAATTTTTTTTACTGTTTCAAAATTTTTCCAGTTTTTTCCATAATTTTTAAAACTTTGATGAATACGCTATGCTCGCTTTTGTTCCTAATCTAATTCTGATACTTGTCCTGGTAATAAACAAGTTATGACAAAAATATCTTCATTTTTCGCTGAAAAATTGAGCAGGCATTACTAATTCCACCTTCTCAAAAATGTTTAAATTTAAATTTTTTTTTGAAACAGTAATGACAATTTTAAAAATGATAGAAAATATACTGTTTTATGAAAAATATGAATGGCCGTCCAGAACTATTTCGGACAATGTTTCCAATGTTGCAGGTGAACACATTTAAAGGCGCATATCTCAAAAGTGGGCGGAGCTAGGAAAAAGTTGTCAACAGCAAAGTTGCTCCAAATTTTGTGCTCTACAACTTTGTTATTGATCACTTTTTCCTAGCTCCGCGCACTTTTGAGATAAACATGTTTGGTGAAATTAAAAAAAAGATAATAATTTTAAAATACTGTTTTATGCAAAATAAGAATGGCCGTCCAAAACTATTCCGGAGAATAGCTCGGTTGAGAATTCTTGAAACGTGTGTGAATTGTGAAAGAGCATTTTGAGAGAGCAAATTTTGAAAAATAAATTTTGAAACAGTACATTTTTCTCTAACAATAATTACAAAGTTTACTGCTTCAGAGGATTCCGAATACATATATTCACTGTTTTCCTCGTTTTTTTCTTTCTCTCCTAAACCCTAGTTTAGTTTTTTTTTTCTACATACACACCAATTCCAATTTTTTCGGAAAGTTTTCATAGAATTTTTTTTTGAAACAGTAACCATAATTTCCAAAAATGATGAAAAATACTGTTTTAGAAAAAATACGATTGGCTGTCCAAAACTATTTTGGACAATCGCTCAATCGCTGAACATAGAAAAACTCAAAGACGCATATCTCAAAAGTGGGCGGAGCTAGAAAAAGTTGTCAACTGCAAATGTTCTCCCAATTTCAAACAACTTTGTAATTGACAACTTTTTTCTAACTCCGTCCCTTTTTGAGATATGCGACTTGTTCTTCAAGATGTTGTTTCAGACTATTATTTCGCTGGAACTTGATGAAACGGATGTTATTTAAGAACGATTTTAGAATTTTGGTACTATGTAAAGTCTTAGCAATTTAATGTGATCTCTATTTGCAGTACCGTCTATGATGTGCAAACTGAAGCTTGTTGAAAGAGCAAACTTTGGAAAATAAGTTTTGAAACAGTAAATGTTCTCCAAAAACTCAAATTCACTGTTTCAAAATTTTTCAGAAAGTTAAGACGCGTTCTCTGAGGGGCTTGAGAACACGATGGCATTAGGAATTCTAGAATCGGCTGAAAATTGGTACAGTAGGTATACAAGGTCCCCTGAACTCGATTGTCCACTTTATTTTTGGCTCCGCCCCTTTTCCAGCTGGCCACGCCCCCTTTCAGCTCAAAAGTCAACTTTTTTCTCCGAAAAGCTATCGACGTATACTCTTCGGGATTCGATAGAAGACACTTTTAGAAGCATTTTCACAGTTCAAGTCAACTTTCTAACTCTTCTCCTTCATGCTGAAAATTTCAGATTTTTGTAAAATTTTTCACTTTTTTCTTCTTCTCCGAAAATTTTTCAACGGAGTAACGCGAGATAATGTCATTATCGTGTTCTACGCAATTTTTTACCCCTCCGGGCGAAATATCAGGACATGTTTCGCGGTGGATGAGGGCACTTTTAGGCCCTTTTTCATCAAAAACAGCACATATCTGAAAACCAAACCTCACAGATTTTATCTGAAAGCCCCGATTTTGATTTGTTTGGACTGGAAACACATACCACCAATACCATTGGATGTTTTCACAACTTCTTAGACTATTTGCAAGAAGTTTCCGGACTAAAATAGCAAAAAATCTGAAAATCTCGATTTTCAGATAGTTACTCAAAAAATCGGTTCCTAATCTGAAATTTTTCAACTAAAAAAGTTGAGATAAGCTTAGATTCGTGTTCTACGCACTTTTTTCCCCTCCGGGGAATATACGAAGGCATCTTCTTATGTGTTTACGGGCACTTCTAGCCGTCTTTCCATTCTTGAGTGCATAATGTGGGTTGTCTTGTTGGCTTGCTTGATAGCCTTAATGAAAAGTGACTCACGATGAGGCAGAAGTGTTTTTTTTTGTTTCTATTATTTGCGTTACATCGGCTGCAGCAAAAGAAAAATGTAGAAAGGTCACATTTATGTGGCTTGTCTTTGTGTAAGACATTGAGGCAGCTGCCCAGAATGAATGAGTAAGCGCCCAATGTGTAATCCCAAAGGAGTTGCGGAAAAACGTTTTTTTTTTTGTTCTTTTTTTCTGGTTCTCTTTTTTTCGTATTTGTATTTGTATACTTTCACATATATATTATTTTGTAAAAACGAAAGATCCGATATTTTACAGTCAGTGAAAGCATCAATCTTCGGCTATACAATGAAAGTTGCATTATACCTGTCATTACTGCTTTATGGGATACACTCTCTGCCAATAGGTTACACCACAAAAGTGAGTTCAAATTAAATTACCATTTTCAGTGGATGTTTCAGAGACCAAAAGAAGACGACAGTAGTATACCAACCAAAAAAGTGTGCCAGATGCCCCAAGTGATGCCCCAGATGTGAAAGTGGAGAAGAAACGCTCAACAGAATCAGAAACTACGCGGAGGATCTATTGGTCGAAACTAAAAATCTACCAAAAAACAAGAATTCGGAAGCTCAAAAAAAAGTTGATCAACTTGTTTTGGAGTACGAGGAGCAAGTTGAGTTGATCAATAAATATATTGATCAAGTATTCGAGATGAAAAAACACCTACTTCGTGCCGCCGTCACCAACCAGGAAAGGGAGGATATTATCAGCGATCTCGAAGACAACCACGCTCTAATTACGATTGACTTCGCCCAAAAATACTTACCACGGTGGCACCGCGAGAAGCAATCGGATTATTTCGGTAAAAAAGGATTCAGCTGGCATGTTTCTCACGTGGCTGCTCGTATTGGAGACAACTACACTCAACACTCATTCATTCACATTTATGACACTGAGGTGCAGCAAGTAAGTTACCTGATTTCGATAAGTTAAACTTATTTTTGCTATTTTGCAGAACAGTGAACTGGTTATATTGACGTTATCCCACGTCGTTACAGAATTGAAAAAAGTGGGAATCACAACAATATCGATCCGGTCAGATAATGCCGGTGAGTATCTCTATTTTCTAAATTCCAGAAGTAAATGAGAAAAGATTTAGGGGCCTACCATTGTGCTTCAACAATTTCTTCACTCCATTATCTCCAGAATGAATTTGGAATAACTGTCAAATCGTACAGTTTTTCGGAGGCCCAGAATGGCAAGTCGTCCAGTGATCGTGATGCTGCTCGTGTCAAGCAAAAAGCATCCAGATATGTTGCAATGAACAACGATATCACGACTTCAGCCGATTTTTTCAAAGCAGTCACAAGTGGACAACAATTGAATGGAGTTTCAATTTACCATGGATCGGTTACGAAAGATTTTGATGGCTCAGCTAAATGGGAAGGGATATCTGATTTGAACTACTTCACCGTGGAGAAAGATGGGATTCGAGGTCGCAAGTATTTTGGAATCGGTGAAGGCAAATTCAAGCCAAGTGTGGATTTGGTATCACTGAATGGTACATATGAATTTGTTGAGGCTGGATATGTTGCTTCTGGAATAGAATCGATCGAGTCTGAGCGACAGGCTGTACGTGACGGTCTTCAGACTAAATTTTGGTATTATTCCCCTAAAAGATGCACAACTTCAAATTGTGAAGAAGAAGAAACCGATGAAACGACAAACGAACTAGATGAAACAGTGGAGACCTCAAACGACCAAAATAAGCTCTTCCTCTGCCCCCACCCTGGATGCTCAGCTGCGTATCTGA
>GL380717.1:1233-21735 GCA_000143925.2 Caenorhabditis brenneri
AAAAGGAAAACTGTTTTCCAAACCGTAAAAAATTTTTTTGATAGAAATTGTTTGGGTGATCTAACTCTCTTTTTTTACTTTGTTGTCCAGTTTACAAGAAGTTTCGTAAACAGAGAAACTTCTCAGTTTATGCAAAATTGGCAAAGTTTTTGCGAACAACTAAAACGTTTACTGTAAAGCTGAGAAGCTGAAATAGATTCCAAAAGTGTTCTTCAAGAGTAATTAGGTCTGGTTAATTGCTGATTGATATAAGAGCTCAAGTTGCATGAATATTTCTTTTTCCCCGCAGACTTTGAAAACCTAGCAACCATTTTTCGAAACGATGTATTCCCTTGACTATCGAATTGAAAATGAAAAGTGAGAGGAAAAATGAGAGATTACAAAAACCGAATTGAACGCAATCTTCAAACTGATAATTCATCATCTCTTTTCTTAAAACATCAATCTCTTGATATCTTTTTTTTGCAATACTTTGCCTATCTGATCATACAAACACATTTCACATGAGACCTACGACTTTTCACACCTTCTATTCATTTCTCTATTTCTCTACTTCTTCATTCTCTCTCTTTTTTCTTCATTTCTACTTTTTAGGCCACTACAACACCCCAACGCCTTTTTCATATTTTTTTTGTGGTTTCGCGGGTTGGTTGCCAGGCAAGAATAAGTTATTTAATCTATCCGATTATACGATTAGAACCTTTCAGAATATTATTCCAAGTTACTTTGATTCTGGTTTTCACTTCTTCATTTTATTATGAACTTTTTAGGAAACATATTCGAAATTCGTCCAAAGATTCGAATAGGGATAGAAATAAAAAAGAATGAACCTGTATTTTTTGTTTTTCAAAATATAAAAAGGTTTAGGTATGGTACAGATTTTTCACATATAACATTATCTTGTTTTTTGTTTGTTTTTGACTCCAACTCTTTACGATTTTTTTTACATGAAGACTGAAATTGATCAGAAAAATATGAAATTTATTTGCTAAAATTTCTACTGATAACTACAAAACCAATAGTGGCACCGAGTAGTAATCCACTACAAAATAAGGGATCTAGGATTCTGATTTGATCCAAAATTTCAATCAAAAGTGGAAAAATAATCTGAGGCATGTGACAAGAAGTATATTTTAATAAATGTTTTGACTAGTATTTTCTATCTTATTATGAAGTTCTATTTTTATGAAGATGTTATTGCATTGTTCTCTTGAACTCGTCCATTTCGACTGCATTCTACAACTTTACTTTTTCACTTCCAGGGTTCTGATACCATGTCCAGTGCAGAAGCGACGTTCAGTTTACTGGACGAAGAAGAAGAACGAGATGAAGTTGGGCCATCTTCTGCAGCAACTGCAGCCGTAATCAACAAAGGCCGCCCATCCCTTCGATCAATTTCCCTTTCACAAGCTCCAAGTGCTCCTCGTGATTTGGAGAATGGAAATGGACAGTCAAGTTGTGCAGAGTTACATAGAATGGCAGCTGGGTCCACGACATCACTGACTTCTCAATCAAAGAATGCAAAGAAAGTGAACAAGTTCTACAAAAAACAAAATGAGTTACTAGAGAACTTCAAAAATGATAGTGAACAAATTGAGGTAGAGAGATCAGCTCTAAGGCTTCATTCTCCATTTTTTTGAAATTCAGCAATTCAATCGAACCAGGCGGCGAACAACCAGTAAAGAAGAAGACGATGTCGATGTGATTGCAGCCATTCCACCATCAATTCCAGAAGACAGAGTAGTGGTGGCTCCGTTGGTGAAGCACGTCGTGAGTTGAATAATTGTTGCACATTACCAAGACTAAAAACAACTACAAAGTTATGCTTCCAAATGGTGTCTAACAAACTAAATCATGCTTTTATATACATTATACTGATGGTGTGGAAATCAGAAGAACTTTTATGAAAATGCTGACATTTTTTGTTCAATGCTAATTTTGTTCTCAGTGACATGATCGTCGGGAAACAAACCACCCACTTCCTATCCCAAAATCACTGCACATCGCTTTAGATAATGGTTTATTTTTTATGGTGATCAAAACCTATCTAAAACTATTTCCCTGTTCACAAAATCCTTCCTATTTTGTTTAGTTTTCCGATCTATCTGTTCCAAAATGTCCAAAAAACAACGCACTACTTTCTAATTTCTTGTGCACTCACCATGAAAATGAACTTTTAAAGGATGGAACAGACGAACCGGAAGTAGTGATATTCGACGTGCCGAGAAGTCCTAGGAACCCTAGACGGGTGAGTTTCAGAGATGTAGTATTACAAGTAATGTGTATTAGTCAGCTGCTAAATTTTGAATTCAATTTCAGAAACCAATGGAACGGACGGCAACTGAGGAGAAGTCAGATGAAAAGAAAATTGAAGATGAATCGACAGCAGCTGCTCGAATGGCAAGGATAACACTTCTTGTTAACTTCCTTCTGATGATGGCTAAAGTAGTGGCATCTGTGTTATCTGGATCCATGTCAATCATTTCTTCTATGGTGGATTCTGTGGTGGATATTACTTCTGGATTAGTTATTTCACTTTCTGAAAGAATGATCAAGAAAAGAGATCCATATTTGTATCCAAGAGGAAGAACTCGTCTGGAACCACTTGCTTTGATTCTGATTAGTGTTATCATGGGAATGGCTTCAATTCAACTCATCATTTCATCAGTTAGAGGAATTCACGATGGAATTCAATATGATCTCTATGGTGAGTTGGTTTGAGTTGTGACAACTTTCAATCATCAAATTTTTCAGGAATCGGTGAAGAACCAAAGCTCAACGTAACTCTCATTTCTGTAGTCATCATGGTCTCCACTGTTCTAATCAAACTGGCTCTCTACCTCTTCTGTAAACGATACAAGGAGCCGTCAGTGAATGTTCTTGCTATGGACCACCGTAATGATTGTATCTCCAACACTGTCGCTTTACTCTGTGCTTGGCTCGGAACCAAATATTCGTACTACTTCGATCCAGCCGGTGCTATAATTGTTTCATTGTACATCTTGTACACGTGGGTTCAAACCGGAAGAGAACATCTTGCTAAGCTATCTGGAAAGACTGCCGAGCCAGAATTCATCAATAGAATCATCAAAGTCTGTTTGGATCATGATAGTCGCATTTCACATATTGATACCGTTTATGTTTATCACTTTGGAAGCAAGTTTTTGGTTGAGGTAAGTATTGAGCAACTTTGTTAGGGGGGTTAGACCCCTGGCATTTTTGCAAATTCGTGATTAAAAATTGAATAAGGAAGTCAAATACCTGATACACAAACATTTCATTTTTCAGGTTCACATTGTTCTTGACGAGAACATGATCCTCCGTGAATCCCATGATATCAGTGAAACTCTTCAATCTAATATCGAGAGTCTACCAGAAGTGGAACGAGCCTTCGTCCATACTGATTATGACTACGATCATCATCCACATGACGAGCATAAAGTTGTTTGATTGTTTCATTTTCTCTTGTTTTTTTATTTTCAAAAGTGTAGTTCTTTTTAGTCAAATGTGCTCTTATTTTACCTTTTTCCGAGCACATTCCTCATGTTCCAACCCTTGTTTTTCTCTCCGTTTTCCCTGAAAATCAAATTGTTTAATTTTCATTTTTTCTCCGGTTTCATGACAGAAATCAATGTGAATCTCTTCTTTTCATAATGTTTTTTTCTTCGCATAACTGCTTATTTTATGTCTTTTTTTCTCTCCGATTACTGATTTGCAAAAGGCACATGTTTCAACATATCTCATATAGATTTTCAGTGTCAATTTGTTTTATTTCATTAATTAAAATTAAATAATAAATAAACAAATAGTTTAAAATTTGTAGTTGTTGTTGGGGGTGGATTTTCGTTGTTGTCTTGGGGGATGGAACATTTCGATTTTTAAATAAAACTTCAAATAATTTAGAAGGAAAGAAGGAGAAGAAGAGAACAGAAAAAGAGAAGTAAAGACGATTTTTGAAAGAGAGAGAGAAAGGAAAAAAGGCAATTTTTCGCATGAAAATAATAAGTAAGTGATGGTTGATTCCTTTTTACTTTCCGCTGCTCAAATAGCACAAGTTTCCAGCTCCGCAAGTGTATCCAGTTGGGCACACTCCATTGACGCAGGCTCCGAGAACTCCTCCGGATCCGAGTGGGCAACAGTAGTTGTTGGTGTTGCACATGTATCCAGTTGGGCAGACTTGGTTAACACATGGTCCTGTGCTGTTTCCGGATTGGCATCTGCAGCAGTAGTTGTTGCTGGAGCAGAAGAATCCTTGTCCGCAGAGTCCTCCGAGGCAAGCGGCAACAGCTGGTCCTCCAGAGCAAGCGGCTGAAAATATGGGAATCGATATAAAGTCTCATAACTATGAAGGGAACGATGAAGTTGAAATATCTTCTGTTCCATTTTCAGACCCTTTACTTTTCTGACAGTTCTTTTAGTTAGTTTCTATTCACCTATTCTTCTGATATAAGCTAAAGATAGAAAAGATAGGTTCGTGCGCAGTCGCGGCGACTTCGTGAGACACAGAGGTACCGCGATATAAGGGGAGATAGAGAGAGAGACAAGCCGATTTCACGAGCAAACACGAACGAAGCTTCGCAAATATTTTGTATTTATGTTGACCCGTAAGAAGGCGCTGTGCTGATGATGAGAGGCGACGCGAAAGGAGTGAGTGAACGGTGCGGTTGTATCAATCATTAGGTAATCAGTGTGTTTGCTCGTGGAGAACGGACGACCGGAAGCCGGTGTCGGCGAAGAATTTAGAACTCTTGAGAAATCGAACACTGACTAGATAGATTATGAATTTCATATCTGAATTCTTGAGCTCTCATATTCCAAAGGTTTCATAAAATAAGATGATAGTGTCACCACATTATTCAATTCAGAAGTCAGCTCAACTGGTTAAGCTTTTCAACTTTCTCAAAATAATTTTTAAAGTTTGGCCCTCACAAGTTTTGATATCTTACAAAATGTGTTTAGAATTTCACATCTAGCCAAATTTCAGTAAAGTCAAAGCATATTGGTATGAAACAGTGAAATTGCGAATAAGGCTTAAAGCCTGATACGAAGCTAAAACCTATTTCTTGAATGCCTGTCATTGTTTTCAAATAACTTAGTTTATCCAACTTTTGTCACTTTACAACTATCACCTATGCCATCAGTAATACTATCTTATGTTTCAGAAAAAAGTGATCCATGTTTCAAAGTAAGGTATCAATCTCCAAAAACAACTCACTATCAAGACTGGTGCTTCCTGGACAGCAGCATCCTTGAACACAGACAGCTGAAACGGAGTATCTCTGGCATTGGGATGAGGAACTGCAGGAGGAATAACAGTTGGATGGGCATCCAAACTGTCTCTTTTGACGGAAGACTGTGGTGTTGGCGTCACGGAGTTCTGGGGCTACAATTCCAGATGTATTTATGATGATTAGGAATGAAATGCCTACCTTGTTGTGCGTCTTCTGCGTTAAGTACCCAGAAGCAGGCGAGAGGGAGGATGATGCAGAAGGAGATAGCGAGTTGCTTCATTATTATATATTTGATGGTTTTAAGACAAGTACCTGACCCTGGCTTGGCCTGAAATATAACAAAAGTAAAGTAAGATGAGTAAAAGTTCAAGTAAGGGAAAGATAAAAGATAAAGTATGAGTGAAGATGATGATGACAAGGGAAGACTTAGAAAAGAGAAATGAGGGAGCAGGCCTCCCAAGCCATAAGGCTAAATGGTCATTTGTACGTAACAGTGAGGAGAGGGAGGGACACTAACTGACCGTCTTTTCTCCGTTTTCTCTCTTCTCTCCGATCTTCTGTTAGTTTAGACTCTGGCGCCTCCGCGCGGCGACGTGCTCTTTGCGCGCGGCACGAAACTCTAACCCGGTCCTGTCTTCGCCTCGCGGTTATGTGTTTGTAAAATGAAGTGGTCGATTGATGTTCAAATACTTGAGTGAACTGACCCACACAACCATCTTAAATTTTCTGCGGCCTTGTCAAAATGTCCAACTTATCCTTGTCTTATCTGATATCACGGCGGAGGAGCCCCCAAAAGATCGGAACATTTTGTAAACCAGATTGGAAACATAGGATTGGGAAAACAAAGAATTCTAAATTTAGATGAACGTTTGCACTGATTACAAATCACAAAAAAAAACTGATGAAATGATTAACAGATTCCAATAGAATGTATGCCTAAAAGGATGTTTGTAATGGACTGATCAGACAAACGATGGTCTTTTTTGAGAGACATGAAAATCTTTTTTTTCTATGCGTGTCATGAGTAGATGTTATCAATTGAAGTTCAATCATTTACCAATAATGTTTCGGATTCAAAAAAAGTAACTGTTACAGTATATTAAACCTTTCGGTCTGCTTAATTACCAAGAGTCTTCCTAACCTTTATGTGATCGTTACTAATCAGTCAAAGATCAATGAGATCAAAATTGTTTCGATCAAGGAAGGAAGGCAAAAAAGGGTGAGCTTGATGTTGCCATCGGGAAAAGAATATTTGACTCAAAAGTGTCGGACACCATGCTCTTTATACTCACCGTGCACTCAAGTGGCGTCAGAGCTCTGCCGGGCAACTGACCGGGCCGTGTCCGGTTTTAGTGGGCGACGACGATGCAACACACACGGCAGACGGGAAGCGACTCCTTGAAGAGGCAACTTCTATGCACATAATACACCTCCATTATGAGCCTTTTTTTGAAGAACTCCCGCGAAAGAAAAAACACGTGCCATGTGCATTGTGACGTTTAGAGAGTAGGAGGAATCTGTTGCTTGTAACAAGAACATGTCTAATGAAACATACTGTAGTCTATGTTTAATTATGTCTGGTAGAAGAAGCTAGACATCTTTTATAATCAGAAGTGCTTGATGAAAGAAGTCAACATCTAGGATCAGTCAAGCGTTCGTGGATACTGTAGCTTCCTTAACCTTTTTGCTTTTCTGATCATATAATTTACGTGTTGAGTATGCTTCTTTATTGACAGAAGCTTTCAATCTATGCCGCAAATCTTTTAAAATAAAGCTATAGTTTTATTGTGTACAATAACTGAAATCTCAAGGGACAACTGTTACAAATAGAGGCTTCCATACGTGTCTGGAGAACTAAGCAAGTCGGAGATAATATGGGTGATAAAGCTACTTTGTAAGATGTAATACAACCTTTTTCTTTCTCATCGGAAGAATGACAACATTTTTTATATCCTTCGAACACTTTTGTCATTCATTTCAAAACCGTTTCAAATCAGAGTTCACTGATAGACATTGAACATCTGCATCATCATTGGAATTCCTGACTCCCAAAAATAGTACATTTCTCATTTTAGCCTTGTCAACTTTCACGAGACACCCTCTCTTATCCCAAGTTGTTCGTTTTTCGAAAATTTCAACATTCCGATTGTCTCGGCTTGTACTACCAAGCTCTGCACACACACACACACTGGTCTTGTCGAAAGAGTGCACAAATGTTTCTCCTGTGATTGTCCGTACTCACTCTCTCACTCTCAGATTTCGGACAGTCCACTTTCTCTCAGTGATAAACTCTCAGAAATTGTATGTGTGCTCAAGTGATCCTGCTCTCTAGAGGGCGATGCGCTTCTTCTTCTTCTCTTTTGCATGTCCCGGTCGTTCCCCGAGCAAACACGGATCGTCGTCTTCCGAGTGAGGAATGAGACGAAATCCGATTGTGATTCGGTGATTCCGCGTCGTTGCTAGTACTGCCGGCGGTGCCATTCTTTGACCGATGCCGCTGCCGTCGCCGCCATTCAAAAATTAAGTTATGATTGAATGTTTGGTGGGAGGAAATATGTACACAATTGGGTGACGATCCGGTATTTCTGCGGCGCGGAAGAAAGTCGATGGCATTGTTAGTGCAGATTGCATAATAATTGCAAAAGGAAAGTTTGATTTAGTGCAAAAGCACGGAGAACATTTTGCCAGAGGGGCTTCAAAAGACACAGTTTCCACTACAAAGATCTGCTGTTTTCTGCATTGAGTAGTCAGATTCCCATCATATCAAATGGAACTCTATCTTTTTCCTTTCTCCTGACAAACGTGAATATTTTCAGAATCAATTTTTCAACTCCACTTCTCACCTTGTCTTGACGTCTCATAATCCCACGTGGCCTTCGATTGCTTTCTGGTAGGTACTCTTCTCACACCTCTTCGATTCAAAAATAGATCCAAATATATACTTTATCAGTAAAAGCCACACAAATATTCATAAGTTCAAGAGTTCGAATCAAATTTTGTTATTGCACAGATGGCCAGAATTGAGAATCAGTAAAAATAGAAAGAGATCAAAAATTAGAGCAAGGAAGGGAGAGGACATGAAATATGTATTCAGAGAAGAGTTTGGCATAACTTGAAGGATATTTAAAATCTCTTATTTGGATTTTCGTTTGGAAGAGTTTCAATGACATTATGGTTTCCTCCACGTTGTGCAGCTGGATGTCTTGTCTCATAAGTGATTTGATCCGCGCTGATTTCAATGTCATTGGCGTTTGTGGTATCAGTTGCATGATAGGCGGCATTGTTGCTACCTTTTCCCTTTTCTAAAACAGATTTAAAGAATGATAGAAAGATCTAGAACATGTCACTAAATCAAGTTTGGGTTAGTATCACAGTTAGTCTTCACAAAGAACAATCACCGTAATCTCTAACCTCTCTTTTTGGTATTATCTGGAACCTCTGCATCTGTAGTTTCAAACTTACCACGTCGTTTCTTGAATCCAATGATGATGTTACAAAGAAGAAGGAAGAGAAGAGCCAAACTGATTGCACCCACACTGAAATCAATAGCTTGAAAGGAATATCAGAGGGTCAACTGACATGATAATGTTGATTAAAACATCATCTCCACAACACTTCAATCCACAGCATTCCTTGGATGTCTCACATCCGAAAACGACTTCTGTGATTGGTTCGCCGCTTGGGAAGTAGATCTGAACTTTGATTGTTTTCCTATGATATCATTCAACTGTTGCCTAAAAGCCCGTTTACCTGTGAGAAGATTCCATCATCTTGAGTTACATTGTAGATACAGACGTAAGAATACGCTGTCATATTATCATTGTCAGCATACTCCGAAAATTGTTCCTTGTTCCAGAAATAACTGCGATCGACGAACCTAAAGTATTTCATTGGAATCCAAGAGTTCGATATTTGTTCTGAACTTTTTTAAAAACAAGAAAAAGTTCACATGATCTTCGAACGAAACAACAAATACATAGGAGCCAGCACACAGACAAGTACAACAAACAACATCAACAAAAGTTTACTGTGCGAGAAGTAAAGTACTCGACAGACAAACTATTTCCTTGTTTCAATTTCTATATCCTGCTATCGAACTTACACGAAAGGTTTCGCGGGTTCAGAAATAGTGTAAGTCAGATTGGAACTGCTCAGAAGAGTGGTGATATCATCGTTGAGTGTGATCATTGTGGTTGAATTCAGAAGATGCGTTACGAGACTCTCCTCGAATTCTGACCCAGCTAAGTAGGTCTCTCTGGAATTTCTGTTTCATGATGTTTGAATCACCTTTCTGCTGAATTACCTGACAGTCCGTTGAGTCGATGGCATACGTTGACCTGATCCGCGATTCATTAATAAGAAAACCATGAGGACCAAAAGCTTCAAGCAATGAAAATTCATTGCAGAAGCCTCAAGTCTGAAAAGTTAAAAATGGAAATAAGAGAAGAAAATAATGACGGGGGAGAAATAGAGGAGCTCAGAAAACCAGGAGTGTGAGAACCAGGTGAATTCTCTTCCCACAACCACGCGTTATTCAATTCTTTTGAGAATTTCCGATTTAGCTAGATTCGGAGAAAGGTAAGTGTATCGAGCGAAACATGTTTTTTTCTCTCAAAAATTGATAAGTGGAAAATTGAAAACTGGGGAGACAGGTTACATAGAAGTGATCGTTGAGAATGAAGCTTCTGACTAACTTATTTTAAAAATAAACAATATTTTGAAGTGATATCATTGAATCTGTGTTAAATACCGGCAATCAAAATGAAAGATTACTAGCACAGCTGGGAACAAATTGTTTTTGTTATTACGAATTTCATGATGGGAGAGGGATCTTTTTGCTGATAATATTCCCTTTAAAAATGATATAGTCCCATGGGTTCCAACCATGGTACTGACTGGTTCCAGGATTGGATAACAAGACATTGATAAGCATGTTATTTTTGATGAATTTTGGAAGGAGGGTCAAAAATTTTAGATACAGAATTGTTTTTGAACAGCTGATGTCTTATATACTTATATTCGGACACGCTTCCACAACTTGACTCCAAAATACGGACTCAGTAAGCGAAGCTGATTATCTTTTCATCAGAGAGAGCATAGTCTTCAGAAGAACCTTTACAAAAGTCACGCTCCCAAGAAATTCAGGTGGACCAGAAGTGTAGAGCACTCAGACAATCAAGCTAACCTTCTTCAAAACTGATCATAAACTTTGAAACTAATTCATCAATTTTTCAAATTCCGGAAATGTACCTCCATATACTCTTATCTAAAAACAGAAAAACAAATGAAGAACTCAACTCGTTCTGCTTCAATTCGTCTAACTTCAAGCAAGTAACTAATAAGAATGACATTCTCTTTTCACTCTCTTCGCCTCAGTTGTCCATAGCAACTCACTCTCGTAACTTGTTATCAAGTTTTTTAGACAAGAGCTGACAACAACTATATAACAAGCGAGAAGCAATTTGGTAAAGATTGAGAAATAGCGATAAGGGAATATAATAACACATTGGCGCATTCGTATAATTGAATAACCGGTTATGACTAAAATCAGTCATTTGATAGTCGAGTAGGAAATGGAAAGGAGCTGACGAAGAAAATACGTCAGACGTTTTTCAATATAAATATCACCTGTTTCATCGGAAATTATGTGGAAATCTGGTTAGTTTTAAGGCAAATGAAATGGATAAGATCTGCTCGGGCAAATGGCTCTTTCAATGCAGATGCAACTCTGATAAGACAAGAGTACACAGCAATGAGTTTTTTGAAGCAGAAAGGGCATGACTCAAAGTTCCAGTTCCATCTATTCTTGGAAACTGACCAAGGTTGATATATGATTTAGCAATGTTCACAAAGTAAATGCGTGTTTTCAGGGGCCTCATCCTGGAAAGACGTTAATTTGAAGAGGTTCAGAACATCGTTGAAAACGACAGTGCTTTTCACTTGAAAAAAAAATGAACAGGTCAATAATACCACATCTTATAGTGAGAATTACTGGTGTGAAGTCAACTATTGAAAAATGTTCACATTTTAGATAAACCAACTTAACTGAATTCATTCATATTTGAAGCCATGTTTTTACTTTGGCCTACTTTAACATTCCAGATTCTGAAACCAACAGAATTGTTTCGCAATACTTTTTTCTTGAAGTGAATAGACTTTATTTAACTGTTCCACGAATATTTTTCAAAATAATTCATAAGAAAACTAGGTTCACAATCAAATGAAATGATGATCTGTGAGAAGATGATCGAAGAAAGTTCATTCAAACTCTCTCCATATAAAACGGAGTTAGAGGGATCTGAGTGAGTAGATTAGCAGTTTCGGTAGTTCCACCATCCTGAGATGACCGTTGATTGGTTCTGGTGGAGATTGTAGAAGCCTTTCGTTTCTCTGGGATGCACAACAAGACACAGTAACGGAGGAGCCAGAAGACGATCAGAACGTTGAAGGCCCTGGAATTCAGATGTTTGTTTGATGGTAGGGAAGTAAAGCTGGACGATCACCCTCCTGATATTCTGATGACCTAAGTTCACCATGGTTCTTTGCGCGGTCGGGTGGAATGACTCAAAGTTACTAATTTGGACTTTTTGTGAACTGCCAAAAGCAATTTTGAACTCTTCTGAACTTACCACAAAACAGTGCAAACGATTGGATTGCAGACCCCCCAGAGCCAGAAGCAGGCATGACATCCTTTGAAGGTAGAAACGACCTGATCGATACGAAAATTAGCGAGTTCCAAGTTGTCCAGCATCGTATGGCACGTTGTTCAGCAATAACAAGTGGCAGAAAATAACTGGGTATATAGGAGGATGTCTCAGTGGGAGCGTCTTCATCCCTTTAAAGGCCACCACTACAAAACTCTCATTCCTCTCTCTCTGTTTTTGTATTTTCAATCCTTGTTTGCAATAGAAACCAAAAGCAGAAGACACACTATACGATTGACAAAACACGAGATTAGAGACAAAGAGCCAAACAATACAATTTTCTTTATTTTGTAACAGTATAGGAAGACAGATATCTCAAAGAAAGAGAGAAAAAAGGCTTGCTGACTCCCGATTCGGCTCAAAATCAGGAGTTGTGCTTGGCTGAGCGTATACATTGATTCTGGTTATATCTTGAATATCACCTGTTATGTAAATCCAAACCATGAAAACGAGAATTTCAGAAAAAAAAGAGAGAAACGGACAAGGAACAAGATTATAATTAAAATTTTCAGAAGATGGGGATATATGTTTTCAGGAAGTTACATTGGATTACAGTATACTTCATCCCTTGATATTCTTTCATCTGATTATGTTTCTTCATTACCGTAATCCAAGACTTTATCTGTTTTTGCAGAGGTTATTATGAGAGACGTCTTTATTGAATTTGAAACACAAACCACATCCCGGTTTGAAGAATGAGGGCGTGAAGAAGAAAAGAATAGAGGAAAATCATGAAGTTTGAGATGAGTTTACAGCAAATATCGAACTAACAAATTTCTAGATGAAGCATTATAATAGTTTGAATACATCCCAAAATAATGAGAATCAAAGAGGAGAGAAAAAGCATCAGTTGGTTCTATGAACCTAATTGGATTGAGAGTATCCTGGTGGCATTGCATACCGAATGCGATTCTCATTCGGAAGGAAAACGTTGCTGATGATGGAATCACGAGGTGATGGACGTCTTGGTCGTTCCAGTCTCTGTTCACGTCTTCTCTGGATCCTGGGCTTTGGAGCAGGACTGACCAGGCAGATAACCAGAACGATGATAACACCAACGAGAGTGAAGGTCGTCACACTGAAATTTTACTTTTTTTGTTACTCGTACGTATTCATTTTAACTCACTTCATATGGGTGAACACCTTGACACACTTAGTTCCTTGGCAAGCTTCACCTTGGTGACATCCGAAAGCAGCAACAGTTGGCATGGTTCCATTTCTGAATACACTGCCACCGAATGGCCATTCTGGATGAGAAGCAAGAATTATGCAGGATTGAGGACGCTCTGAAGATGGTACGTATGCTCCATAGAAATAGAAGGCGATTCCTTCGAAGCTGAAAATATCAATTTATCGTTTTTGATACAAAAACATTTTTTTCTTACAAGATTGGGTGGTTCGGCTCTTGGATGACTTTGAAACTTTTTAGGAATTTGACGATAAAGTCATCACTCTGGTTTTGGTTAGTTGATTGTGTTGTCGTAACTTCAGAAGCCAGAATTGAGCCGGAAAGTAGAAGAATAAGAAGGCAAGCTCGCATATTCTCTGGGATGAGAAACAAAAAGAATTCGTCGAGCAGGCGATGTGGAGAATGAGAAAAATGAAATGGGAGGCGGCTCTTTTCTCGCTCGTTGCCGAGGAGGGCATCCAAGGCTTTATAGGTACAAAAATTGGATTTTAGATACACATCTCACGACGATTTCCTCGTTCGCTCAGTCACATGTTTGGGAGAGTCGTATAGTGAAAAAAGGAATCAAAGTTCATATTTTAATGGGACTACGGTAGCAGTCGTTTGTGGAGAACACCAGAGACAGGAGAATGGTGTTGGCAACGTAGAACCAGGCAATAGAAGTCCAGTAACGGTTTTCAAAAATGTTTGAACTCGGAACAGTTTTGAGAGGTTCTTATGGTAAATCGCTCAACTTCTGCTTTATTCGTTCTATCCTAATTCCGGTTTTCTATGTTCAGGAACATATTAATTGTAAGAGCTCTGGGTCTCAAAAAAATGCGTTTTTCTTTTTTTTTCCAGCTATACCAAACACATTTTTTTATTAACATTTATTTTAACACATTGATCTCGATGAAGTAGAACAAATTTTGTTGTTAAAATTAAGAAGAAGTGGTAGTAGTCGCAGAAGCGCATTATTTTTTCGAAATTGCAGTTTTTCATTCAGTTATCAGAATCTCGATGAAGTAAAAAAAACGTAAGTTTCAAATAGAAGAAGAAGAAGAAGTAGTCGCAGAAGATTATAGTTATTTAAAGTGATTTAGTTATTAAGGTGAATTGGTGGATCCTCTGTGGGACCATTTGATTCTTGGTCGACAATCACCACTGGTATGAAGACAGATCTCATTTCCATCTCCTGGACTGGAGGAGGAACTTCTTCACTTCTTCTGCTCACGATGTATCGAATGATGATGCCGATAGATATTATTGAAGAGATCAGGAGGAAGGCACACCTGAAAAAAGTGAATCAATTGTGCTTTCGTAACATTGTTATTTTGTTTTATCAATACACTGTTATTCAACTTAAAGTAATCCACTTCGAGACGCCCCCAACTTACCATACTAGACCAGTGGCGATACTTCTATCACACCTATGTTTGCGACAGATCTCATCACTTTGACAACCATATTCAACACCGCTGAGAAGAGTTCCATTTGGAAGCATGTGCTCTCCAAACGGCCAATCCGTATGATTTTGCGGAAGAGTGCACTTTTTGGGATTCGATCGTGTTTGTCTGAAGTGACCAGGCCAGTAGTACGTCATTCCGTAGCGTCTGGAAAATCAATGAATTTTTGAGCTACAGTTATTTCAATGAGATATAACGATTTACTCACCTGAATGAAACAGACGGGTCATGAACAACAGTTACATTTGTCTTCGATCGTTTCATTGGTTTCTCCTTGGAGTTGAGTGCCAAAATGACACAGGAGCAAATGAGAAGAATGAATAGGAGACGCATTTGATGGAGTTGATGAATGAAGAAGAAAACCAAAACAAAAATGAAAGCAGGAAACTCGATTTGTATCTTGTAGATGGGGGAATTGCGAGTAGAACAAATATCAATTTGTTTTGGTTTCAAGTCCTTCTAAGTCGAACACTGACAGCGTTACGGTGTTCTGGAGGTGGTACTTCTTCCTGACTTTCAATCACTCTTGTAATATGGTCTCGGTTGGTCTGTTCAGCTATGAGACGCTGGCAACGACGAATGATGCCACGAATCAGATCTACTGATTCTTCTGGATACAAGAAGAAGAGCGACAAGAGAATGAAGGATATAAAATCAAAGATTGTGAAAAAATAGAATAAAAAGTCAAGAAAGAGGGACATCCAAATGGGAGAAACGTCAGAAAGGGGTGGTCTGAGATGTGGTTTCCGAGGTGATTTGAGAGAGAAAAGACACTTCAAATGAAATGAATGGTGCTTGTCTAAACGGCTCTGACTCAATGTTCGAAAAGAGGAGTCAGCTATAAATCCTTTTTTGAAAGAGGGCGTTTTTTGATGGGCCTTTTTCGTTGAGCCATTTGAATGGGCTGTACGAAAAATGTGGGTGACTAATGAGATGAAAATGCCAAGAAAAAAGATTTGAGGGAATTTTATGAATGTCAAAAGAGTGTAGTTAATTGAACTCTGTAAATGTGAAATGCCAGATGAAGGATCTTTTGTTTATCCACTTTTACGATCTGTACGAAATGCGAGTTGGCATTTACATGGATTTACGAACAGGATCCTACTATCAGCAGGAAATTTTGAAATCAACAATTATCAAAAACCTTCTTGGAAAAACAACAATACGGGAGCTTTTTTTAGTTTTGTGAAATCACAGATTCCGTACAAAAAACAAAAATTTTCCATCGGATGATCGTAATTATGCGTTACCGACCAAAACGAAGCTCTTGGAGACTTTGACGTTTAGTAGTTTTCCTGTGAACAACAAATGAGAAGTTCAACATTCCACACGTTCAGCTTTAGGTGAGACAAGTATTCATCTATTTTCCGTTCATCGTACACTTTTTATCCTGAAACGTGCAGAGTTAACTTTCAGTTCCGCTTTTGAACGATGATTATGAAAACATTCCAGAACAAACTGATGCTCACTTGCAATACAAATTCGTATCTATTCCCCTCGTCGCTAACCGGTACAATTATTTTTTGTAGTCGTTTTGTCTAGACTTTCATTCCTATCGTGTTTTGCCTATGCTCATTAAAATATTGTACAATATTCCCTAAAGACCTTCACACCGCATCCGATAACAAAAAGGCAAATGTCGTTATTATTTTCATCTGGATCTAGGGTTTTCCGTAAAAAAGCCGAGAGTATTTAGCAAGGCTCCATTGTTGATTAGATTTTATTAATGAGCATGGAACTCCCTAGCGGACATGAAAACCGGATAAAAAAACAGCTACATGTTAGGCAGGCTTTATTCGTTTTCATCAGATAGAGACACTGTATACGATCATATTTAACAGTTTAAATCACAATTTATTCGGTGAGAACGGGAGTGGAAAGAGTGGAGTGAAAGAAATGAGGTGGAAGTTATTTATGAGTATTTTCGCCAACCGAGACGGTGACGTTGCAACTGGGATGGATGACGAGAGTTGCCATTGCATCGGTGTTGAGAAGAGATGGATCCACTGGCACGATCTCCTCCATAGGTTCATCCTCAGCCACCTTATCAATTGTGATGAACACCGGAGCCTGTGGTTGGAGTGCCAACTCGTATTCCTTGTGCCTGTCTTCGTTCGGTTCGACGCAGAAGACTTTGAAGATGCATCCAACGAACAAGGCGAGCATGGACCTGGAAAAAGGAGAATGTCCTTCATATTTCAGACACGTTTAGTTCTTACAAGGAAACTGTCGCTGGAATCCAGAAACTTTCGTCGACACAGGTGAGACGAACACATCGAGAACCGAATGGACATGAGTAATGAAGTGCGTGTGGTGTGGATCCATTCAGGTAACGGAACTCGCCGAGTGGGAAATCCTTGGCAGCGAGTTTCATCGCACAATGAATCGGACGACCCGGAGTTGGACGGTAATGACCATCCCAGAAGAGCTCGTTGTTGCCTATTCTGAAATAATAAAGATTCGAATTTTGAAAAGAAAATTCAAAAAACATACATCATAGACTGAGATGGATCCTCGATAATTTTGACATTTCCTTCACCATTGAAACGGAACAAAGAAGAGTATCGATCGAGTGGAGAAGCGAGGCTGATGAGATTCATGATCATCAAAAAAGTAAGAAACTTCATAATGCTGCCTTAGGGACTGCGAAGACTTCCACAAACCCTTTCATTAAATACCTGTGCTGTAGGCGTGGTCCGTGATAACCTACTACTGTGGGCGGAGCACTCATTAGAGTGGATATCATCAACAATTAGATAAAAAATAAGGCATTGTATAGTAATAACTATACGTTTATGCATACTGACATGAAAAACAATCAGAGTTGTTATTGCTGAGAAGGATACCTTGGGGACCCGATGTTACGATTGTTCAAGTCTGTAGGCGTTCAGAGTTAGTAAACCTTAATGTACACCAATGAAATAGTTATGAACGCAAAGCCACAATTAAGACACTACAGTAATCCTGTAACAAATGTGTAGTTTTTTATTTCAATACTGAAGAGGTGACATGAATAATGTCAGGAAAAGGTTGGGTCACCTTTTTAATTTTATGCAATCAAATAATTCTAAATTTCAGTTTCGTGAGATTTCAAACTTTCTTTTAATTCTGAAAAAAAATCGAAACAATAATAATAAATCTTTATGTACACCGTAAAAATAATATCTAAAGGGAGGAGAGGAGAAAAATAAAAGAGATCGTCAAGAGCTCATGGCTTTCAAGAGAAAATGAGTTTTGAAAAGTGGAAGAAGATGGGTTGAAACAGAAACTGGAGAACTAAGTTGCACACTGTTTAGTTTTTGCTCCATCCAAATCCATACACTTTTCAAATGTGTTTTAATTAAATATTATCAAACTTGGAGAGATCTTCGTTGACCACCTGTACTAGATTCTCCCTCGATCAGAGGACGGTTTGAGACGAGTGTGGATCTCTGGAAAAGTTCATTCAGTCATTTCATATTTTGTTTCCTTTATTCTTACCCTTTTCTGAATTTGTTCTCTTTGATGGAGAGTCACCAATTGCCATTTCAGACAGATTCCAATAATTAAAATGAAGAATTCAACAGTAGACAAGATTATATAGAAAACTGTACGATAGTGTTTCATTTCAGCTTCTGTTCTTTCTGTAAATAAAAACTTCAGAAGCATTCCGTAGCTTTCAAAACTTACGAGGTCCCCTTCCCGGTTTTCTGGAGTAGTCTTTCAACGGAAACAGCGAAATATAGACGACAATGGCTGCGATTTTGAGAAGAATTCCGATGAGAGCAATGAAAAGAATGGGCCATTGGGTACTTTGATAGTCACCACGAATTGAACATAATGCAAAGAAAAGAGCAAGAACTGGAACGAGCATGCTCAGAAGGGAAACTGGATAGAAGAGGATAGCTGGGAAGATTGAGACAAGGAGGTAGAACAGGATCAGTGATAGGGACAGTCTCTGAAAAATTGAAAAACTTTAATTAAGTAAGTAGCGTCATTGATTTTAAATTTTGGAAATTTTTTGAATAAAGCTGGATTGTAGAATTTCGGTTGTTTTCTATGAGATCTGATTGCTTCAAAGCAATATAAAAAAGATTTTCAAAAACTATTTATCCTGAAAGTTTGATGTTTCCTAAACTACGCGCGATTGCTTGTACCAATATATATTGTTACATTTTCTAAAACTTCTGTTCTATTGTTGAAACTCAATCTCTAAAGTTCGCATTCTCAAGTTCAAAAAACGTTCATGTACTCTTCTCACCAGAACATGAGCTGCTCCATCGTGTGGATGACCATGACCCGAGTGGCTTGGCGCTTTTGAAGGCCTCCGTTCACATTGAGCATTCTCATCCACAGGTCGTGTATTGATGAATATCATATCTTCAAATTAAAGGTTTCAAGATAACAGAAAACTTTTGAAAACCGAAAAAACCAAAAGCAAAAAAAACTTCAAAGAAAAAATATGTCATGAGAAATGATGAGTTGTGTGTGAAATGGGCTACAGAGAGATTGAGAGGACACAGAGAGAGAGTAGTCAATGATCGGAATCTCAAAAGAAGAAGACAACTGACGGAATGATGAGAAGCCAGAGGGCTATATGACCCGTCCATCGGAGATTTTGAGAAATGTCAGTGATTATTTCGAGAGCAATAAGCGATAGAAATGCTCTGTCTCCTCCCGTTGACGATTGGCCAAAAAATGTTTCTCGTCGGGGTGGTGGATTGGATTCTATCGGGCATGCCGGGATCCCTCTAGAAAAAGAAATCGAAGGGAAAAGAAGATTGACTATGTGAGAAAGAGAGAAATTGGTGTGAAAATGAGGAAGAAGGATACCAATCTCATAAAATTTTTCCGTTTTTGCAAATGGGAAGAAGAAGGAAGCAGGAGAGGAAAGAAGCTGAAAATTTGAGCAAATTGGGCATAAAGTCGGTGGAGCATGCGTGTTTTGCCTTTCCCAACAAATATTCCGAAATTGCGGGGGGTCAGCTGATGTCTATTTTGTTTTTTTTTTATTCCGAGTTCTAAAGTTTCTAGTTGAACGAAACGAACACAGGAGGAGAAGGCGACAAAAAACAAACATAAACATGGTTGTCTGTCATCTTTACGGACTGAAAAAAGAGAAATGTGTGTATTTTCAAGTTATTTCGGTGATCAACAACACAAAAACATGTATGAGTGAGAAGCTGGAAAATCGGAAATCCCGAAGAAACTGAAAATATCTGGAAATCAGAATAGAAGACCAATCTACGAATAAGAGGATGTGATGGAAGTGAAGTTTATTGGTTTCACTCTATTAAAGTTGCAGCTAATATTACAACCAATAGGCGAGATGGAAGTTTGACGGTAGATTTATTAGAAGTCTCAAATTATAAAACTGTTTGAAACTCTTCGATACCTACAACCAAAATTGCATAATTCTTGCCCAGAACCTAATACGTTATGTTCAAAAGAAGTCTAATTTGTAATCAGATTGAGATAGTAATCAACAGATCCTGAGATATAAAGATTTGTGAATCTACTAACCCTATCCTCATCATAATGGCTGATCTGGAGCATACCCTGCTATTCTTGAACTCTGACAACCTTAGAAGAAATCTTTGTACTCCTCGAAATAGAACAATAAACTCATTTGAAAACACTTCCAAACTTTCGTCTCTTTCGTTCTTCCCGGAACCAGTTATTATTACACAAAAAGTGGCCAACCAGCCTAACGTTTCAACACAAAAAAACGACGACGCTCCACGTGAGGTGCCAAAAGGTTTTGGGTGCCAGGTTATATAGAGGGACGTCAACTGAAATCTCAAAATACTGAAAAACTTTGCTCATTGATGTGTTCCCTACGAGAGAAGGAGCTATAAAATGGAAATAAAATATTTTAGGAGGAGGAGCAATAGGATTTCAATGATTAAAATGTTTTATTTATTTGTTTGCATTATTACAACAGAATGAAAAGA
>GL380718.1:0-18329 GCA_000143925.2 Caenorhabditis brenneri
ATAAACTTTTCATTTCACGGCGTGTAACTCATGAGCAAAAAGAGATATCAAAAAACTGTCAACTAATGACTTGGAGATTGGTAATTATTACACATTTTTTTTAGTTGACAACTTTTTTCTATCTCATCAGGCTCTAAAGTGATAGTCGCTCAAAGTTGGTCTCCCAACTATTCAAATACAAAATGGCTTGAATCTCCACGTGGTGTTCGTATATTGTTCAACGATACTGTACATTTATCTCCGTTCTCAGGGGTTCAGTTATGCACCAGGCCGATGAAATAAGAAGATCTGATAGCTTATCTGGATAAGGTATACCCGCCCATTGCCTCAAACTTTACTGTCATCCCTTACTGTCACTCTTTTCTTAACAGTCATCCTGATATTTTTGGATTTTGGTCTATTTCTGTTCGCCCTGAAAAAGTTTGAGCTTCTAATGGTCCAGAATTGTGATAATTTGTTTTAATGCGTTGTACTTTAACAGTTTTTGCTGTGTTCTCGATCGAAAAACGCATATTTTAGTCAAAAATCCGAAAATATGACCACTTTCATCCTGATATTTTTGGATTCTGGTCTATTTCTGTCCGCCCTGGAAAAAGGTTGAGCTTCTAATCAAGAATTGTAATCAAACTTTACTGTCAAAGTCAAATTTTACTGTCAAAGTTAAGAAAAGAGTAAAAAAAGGGTAAAGAAAAGAAAACATTGAATTGTAGGTAAAAGACCCTCTCTTTTATACTCAATCAGGTCATAATGAAATTCAGTGATAAACCCCTCATAAGATATCATAAACCTCAAAAGCTGCAATAAAATAATTAAAATACTTATGTGTATGAGGTGATATTTCATTTCATTTTTTTTAATTGAAAAATTCTTCAATCAATAGGTACAATATGAGAATCAATGTTTGTAACTCGGTAATGTTTGAGCTTTTCCATAGTCTCATAAAACTCAGTCTCAATATTTCTCTTTTCAGCTTCAATTTTCAGAATTTCCTGCTCCAATTCGTTCTGCTCCTGTTCATTCTGGAGTCTCGCATTCAATTCTCCTTCCTTCTTGATCAGTTTCAAATACTTTATAGTCAAATCAGATCTTTGCTCGAGTAATTTCAGGATGGGTACCCACAAGCGAAGCCACCCACACGAATAAGAGTGCACCGAAGTTGTGAATACGCATGACGTTAAGATAATTAATCCATCTGTAAACTCAACGCAGCCAATCGAATGAGTTTCTATCAGTTTTTTAGAGCGGCTGAAATAGGTATGGTTGAAAATAGTCGCAAGAATCAATACTTACTAGAAGTGTCTTCCTCCCGAATAACATGAGATCACTCCCTTCAAAATTCTGTTAATATTGAACATAATTCCATCCTTCAACTTTATTCTGAGCCTTGAGAACATAAGCTCCTCACATTCCGTCCAATATTTGATTAGTTGGTTTATGTCGTGGTTATCAAAGTTTGTGCGTCCTGTTAAGTCTACGAAACTACCGTTCCTTATTGTTTTCAGGTCTCCGACCGTTATCCATCTAGCATCCTCGTATTTAATTTCTTTGAAATCAAGAGCTCTTGGATGTTTGAAATTCCATGGGAATTCAGAAGTTATCTCAAATCCCATCTGGGAATTCATTCTATAAAACAAAAATGATAGAGTGCTCGTGTTGAGTTTGCCTCCAATCATGTAAAGTTTCGTGCAATTATCAAAGTCAAGTGTTGATATCATTTCTTTTAAGATACGGTCTTCAAGTTCTCCAGGGAACATCCTCCAGAAGGACCAAGACACCTGGAAATCAGATCGAAGACGATTGCAAACGGAGAATAAATCTTCAATAGAGTCTGTCGCAATGAAGTTCAGAACCTCGGAATTTCCGTTTTTGAACCTAAATCAGTTTGGGATTGCAGATGACATTCTTTATCTAGGCGATTTCAGCCCTGATTCAGAAGAAACTAACCATTGAGACAGACTATCACATCCTTTGGGCACATTTTCCGTTGAATTGAAAATAATGACACAGAAATCTTTTGAATTTCTATTCACTCTGATTTGTAGCTTTCCAGGTTTCAAATGAACATGCAAGTCGTGTAGTTGATACCTTCCCAGCTTCACCAAATAGGATAGTCTTTTCGAACAAATTGACATCAGCACGCTGTAAAAATATTCTTAAAAGGGAACCTCGACACCTTGTAATTCTGGAATTGGCTGTAAACTTCATGAGAGTTTCATACCAGTCTAGATAGACACCAAAAAAATTGTTAGGATCCGCTGATCACTTTCAGCCAAGTTATGACACCTGGAAGCCGGAATTAGTTCATTTTGGCTTGAAAACTCCGATTTTCGGGGGCTTTTTTCAAAGTATTTTCTGTTGAAAGGGGTCTCTTAGCAGTCTAAAAAACATATTTTTGAAGTTTTAGCGGATAAAAATTTATCTGAAATTTCGAGAAAATTTTGCAAAATTTTTCGACAAAAAATTTTTTTGATATTTTTTTTTCAAAAGTGCTACCAAAGTACCAGGGTCATTGAACACTGTTTTTGTGGATGTTTTTCGTCATATTAGATGGTTTTGAGTCAAAGAAAATGAACTCATAGTTTCTGTTGTTACTTACATTTCCCCAATTTTCATCATTTGAAAAATGAGATCAAGTGTCAAAAAAGGAAGTTTCAATAGTGGAAACGCGGGTTTTGAATAGCAAGTCATTGCTTTTTGCCTGCAATAAGAAGAAGAATGGCGTGCACAGTGTGTTTGTTGGAGGAAAAGAAGACGTGCATCTGCTCGTAGTGCGGACCCTGCCAAACAGTGAGCGTGACCTTTCGTATATTGATCGGTGGGCTGCGCACATTATTTTGAAACCTACTGGGCAGTTACCTTCTTTTTGCAATAGCACGTAAAAATCAATGACTTGCTATTCGAAACCAACGTTTCCTCTATTGAAACTTCCTTATTTGACACTTGATCTCATTTTTCAAATGATGAAAATTGGGGAAATGTAAGTAACAACGGAAAATATGAGTTCATTAAGAATACTTTTCCAGAATGCTCATGTCAATTTGTTCGAAAAGACTAACCTATTTGGTGAAGCTGGGAAGATATCAACTACACGATTTACTCATTCATTTGAAACCTGGAAAGCTACACATCGCAGTGATTAGAAATTCAAAAGATTACTGTGTCATTTTTTTCAATTCAAAGGGAAATGTGCCCAAAGGATGTGATAGTCTGTCTCAATGGTTAGTTTTTTTCTGAATCAGGGCTATAATAGTCAGAGTCATCTGCAATCTTTAACTGATTTAGGTTCAAAAATGGAAAATCTAACATTCTGAACTTCACTGCAACAGACTCCATTGAAGATGTATTCTCCGTTTGCAACCGTCTTCAATCTGATTTCCGGGTGCCATGCTTCTTCTGGAGAATTTACCCTGGAGAACTTGAAGACCGTAAACTAAAAGAAATGATATCAACACTTGACTTTGATAATTGCACGAAACTTTACATGATTGGAGGCAAACTCAACACGAGCACTCTATCATTTTTGTTTTATAAAATGAATTCCCGAATGGGATTTAAGACAACTTCTGAAATCCCATGGAATTTCAAGCATCCAAGAGCCCTTGACTTCTATGAAATTAAATACGAGGATGCTAGATGGCTGACTGTCAACGACCTAAAAACAATAAGGAACGGCAGTTGGGTGGAATTGATAGGACGCACAAACTTTGATAACCACGACATGAACCAACTGGACTGAGTGTGAGGAGAAGATGTTCACAAGACTCAGAATCAAGTTGAAAGATGGAATTGGAATCAATATGAGCAGAATTTTGAAAGGAGTTGTCTCATGTACTTCAGGAGGAGGAGGAAGATTTTTCTAGTAAGTATCAATTCTAGTGAGTATTTTCATTCAAATCTATTTCAGCCGCTCCAAAAAACTGGCAAAAGCTGACTCGATTGGTTCCGTTGAGTTTGAAGATGGATTAGTTACCCTCACATCATGGCCATTGAAAAGATCAAAGCTAGGATATATGGTACCGATTCTGAAATTGCTCGAGCAGCATTCCGATCTTTCAATGAACTATAAGGAACTCATTAAAAAAGAGAGAGAGTTGCAATCAAGACTCGAATCGGTTGAAGATGTAGAGGAGGAGAACGAATTGGAACAAGCAATTATTAAAATAGAAGCTGAGAAAAAAGATGTTAAGACTAAATTTTATGATACTGTTAAGCAACTCAAAATCAGACAAATTACCCACTTCGACGAATTTCTTGAACCTATTGCTTGAGATGTGTTAAATAAAGTATATTCCGAAATAAAGAGTCCCCTATGAGATTTTATTCTGTTAAATCATAATTCCTGCAATTGGAAAGTATACTGCTAGCTACATATCGATGGTTAAAGGGGCCTATGCAAAAAAAAATTTGCTAGCGAGATTTTTATACCATCGGATAGAGCTCAACGAATGACATTGAAAATCCTCTTGGAGGTATGGTTACAAATTCGAAGACTTTTCAGAATCAAGTTGAAGGATGGAATTAGAATCAATATAAGCAGAATTTTGAAGGGAGTTGTCTCATGTACTTCAGGAGGAAGATATTTCTTGTAAGTATGGATTCTAGTGAGTATTTTCAATGATTTCTATTTCAGCCTTGCTAAAAAACTGATCCAAACTCACTCGTTTGGGTACGTTGAGTTTACAGACGGACTAGTCACCCTAACAACAGGTGCATTTGCTTCACAGCTCAGATTGTTGATACCCGTTCTGAAGTTACTCTAGCAGGAATCTGACTTGACTAAAAAGTATTCGGAACTGGTTAAGAAGGAGAGAGAATTGAATGCAAGACTCCAGAATGAAGAGGAGGAGAACGATTTGGAGCAGGAAGTTTTCGAAATCGAAGCTGAAAAAAGAAACGTTCAGACTGAGTTGAATGAGATTAATGAAAAATTAAAGCATTATCAAGTTAAAAACATAAATTCTCATCTTGTACCTATTGATTGAGCACTCTTGTTAATTAATAAAGTTGTTTTCTATGTTTTTGTGTTTTGGGCAAAGATCTTTAGATGACTACACTTACACTGACCAGTATGGGTTTCAGATTTTTATTTGGTGTATACAACAATCAAAATATCATTTCAAAAAAAAGCTCAGCAATTATTTTTGTAATATTGAAGCCACTCGTCCCGTACCAGTTTATATATCTCACGTGTAATCTGTGTAATACACTTATACATTCAGTTTTGTTTTTTGTTAAAATCTGGACCAGATTCATTGCCTTCGTGTCATCTGTGCAACCCCAGTACTGTGAAATGTAGGAGGTAGCCTTTGCAGTGGGACCGTGTCAAACAGTCCGTCTCGTTTAAAGGGAGGAACAATTATCAGGGAAAGGACTCTCGCAGCGAACGGGTGTTCTCGAAGGGGAGACACGGCATCCATCCGACCGCGTACAACAATAGAAATCGACAATGGCTGGGTTACCACTTCTAAAGCTACCAGAGGAAGAACTTCAACACGGCATAAAGTGACTTTTTTCTCAGGCGGAAGTCGGAAAGCGGATGTAGAAATTTTCATAAAAACTGCTCAAAATCAGTAAAATGTTCGCCTGTTTCTTAAATTTTACAGGTATTCTTCATTTTTTGAATAAAAAAACGACATTTCCTAGCTATTCTTCTGATTTTTCGACCATATTTTTACTTCCGACTTCCGCCTAAAAATTTTCGCTTGGACGGAAGTCGGAATGCCGGGCAACTCTGCTGTGGATGCTCCTTTTCCATTAAACTGTAGTTATTAAAATGTTCTTTACTATTCACTCGTCTTTTTATTATATTTCAAATGAATGAATAAACACAAATAAACCACATACTTGACATTCAGACCGTTAATCATAATCGACAATGTTCAATTTGATTTTAGAGAGCAGCTGCTGCTTTCATCATCAAAATCCGCTGATTGAATTCCAATGTGGCTAATGCGTTCGGAAAAAGACTTCATCCAAATCTTGTTCGATCGTTGAGTTTCGAGATGCACTCTTTAAAAAGCTTTTGTTTGTCAGCAAACTCCATTATGCGGTTATTCATTAAGACACTTTAATCCAATTTTTTGGGTGGTTAATGCATTGCATTTCCATAAAAACTGAATTGCAGTGTCTTTTTTGTTAGTGAAAATCCCAATTCCAACCTATCTCAACGACTAAAAAACCCCGCTTCAAATTCCTTATTGCCAGCCGACTTAGAATTCGTACCACCGTCTGCCGATCAATATACCAAAGGTCACCTGTTTGACAGGGTCCCGCCACGAACAGACAGTCTCCTTCGTCAGTACGCTTTCCCTTCACTCCGGCGTACACATAAGTTCTCATCATTCTCCATCTTATTGCACGTAAAAAAACAATGACTTGCTACTCGAAACCAACGTTTCCTTTATTGAAACTTCCCTATTTGCCAGTTGAGCTAATAATCAAACTGATGAAAATTGGAGAAATGTAAGCTATTTGTAAAAATTAACAGATTTGAATAATCCAAATACTTTTCCAGAATGCTCATGTCAATCTGCTCGAAACGACTCTACTATTTAGTTAAACTGGGAAGATATCGGATTCAAAATGTACATGTTCACTTGAAAACTGGAGATCTGCAACTTGAAGTGAACAGAACCTTATTGGGATACAAAGATTTCTGCGATGTCTGCTTCAATTCAAAAGAAAACGGAGCAGCAGTACCCAATGGATGTGATAGTTTATCACAATGGTGATTTAGTTTTTTCTTTACTCAATATCACAGCTGGTGTGCAGATCGTATTAGGTTGTAAGGAAAGTCTTGCACCTAGATTACAGTTTTCAAAATTTTTTCCGCCTTTCTCACCAATTTCTTCGACCAATTTCTGAAGTTAAAATGTATATACTTGAGTAGTAACCGTATGACACTATGCCAGCAGTTCCCAGTAGAACATTCCTTTCATGACCCACCAACAACTTAACAATACTTTCTTTTCGCGAAGATTCGGTTTTGGCTCTTTTGATAGTGGATTTCCGCGAGGGAGCCGAAATTTTTTTCGTATGATCAACGTACAGAATCCAACTTTCATCACCAGTAGCGAGATGCCAGAAAAAATCCTTCCTGTTTGAACAGAGAAACAAAGACTAAGAGGCATTTACCCATGCTGTTAACTGACAAGGGTGGAGTTCGTGAGGAATCAATGTCGACACAACTTTTTTGTAACCATGAGCCTCCAGATGTCGGACAATGGTGGTTTGGCAACAGCCAAGCTCCATTGACAATTCACGTGTGATGGCGTCTGGATTGCATTTGAGGGCTTCACGGAGATCATCATCATTCAGATCAGATGGCCGTTCAGAACGAGGTTGATTTTCAAGCGAAATATCTCCAGACTGGGAAAGTTTGAAAAATCAATTGATTATCCATCTACTTAGTACATCTTCCTCGAACGCAGTATGAATATTGGCAATCGCTCCGGCGGCACTACGGTCTTGGAGAAACGCGTAGTAGACAATGCCTCGAAATTGCTCTTCGCTCAGAGCTGCCATACTTGTCTAGTGGAAAGAGCTGCGCTCATATAAATTTCATAGAAGAAAGTTTCTACAATATACTAGCTAATTATAATATTCAGAAAAATTCTGGAAAATTCCAGATCTTTCCAGAACAAAAAATAACATTGGTGCAAAACTTTCCTTACAACCTAATATTATACCGGTTGAACTCATACTACTAGTCAGAGCTGTCGAACCGGCCTTTTTTCGGCCGAGTCCGTTTTTATATATTGCTTCCTAGTGGTGGGATCTTTTTGCAGTAAGAGGCGGCCTTGTAGAACATGAAGAACCTGAAGAAAAAAGTTTGTTGAGAGGGCGGCCGCGATTTCGACAGCTCTGCTATCTACCATTCGTTCCTTTAAACACAATGAGTTTCAGGTTTCGAAATGGAAATTCTGATGTGTTAAACTTCACTGCCACAAACTCCATTGAAGATGTTTTGTCAGTCTATAATCGTCTCTGTTCTGATTTCCGGGTGGGGCGGTTCTGCTGGAAACTTTTCCCTGAAGAACTGAAAGATCGTAACCTAAAAGAGTTGATTTCAACGCTCGACTTTGATTCTTGCTACAAGGTTTCTGTGCTGGAAGGCGAGATCGAGACTGAAGCTCTATCATTCCTTATTGATAGAATGAACTCCAAGATCATATTTAGAATCACTTCTGAAATTCCATCGAATTTCAAACATCCAAGAGCTCTTGACTTTGCTTGTCTTGACTACGAGGATGCTAGATGGGTGACTGTCAACGACCTGAAAACAATAAGGAATGCTAGTAACGTGGATTTAATAGGACGCACCAACTTTGACAACGATGACATAAATGAACTAATCAAATATTGGACGGAATGCAAAGAGAAAATGTTCATAAAACTCAGAATAAAGTTGAGAGATGGAGTGGTGATCGATGAACATTATACCTTAGACGGAGTCATTTCATGTTATTCAGTTGAATTCAAGAGATACTATTAGTGAGTTCAAAGTAGGAGTTTTATTTACATTATCGATTGTTTCAGCCTCTCCAGAAAATTAATACAGACTCACTCGATTGGTTCTGTCGAGTTCATTGACGGAATAGTTATCCTCTCATCGTTGGCGTTTGATTCACAGCTAGAAAATATGGTTCCGATACTGAAATTGCTCGAACAGAGGTCCGATCTCTCAATGAGTTATTCTGAGCTGATCAGAAAGGAGAGAGAGTTGTATGCAAGACTCGAATTAATTGAAGATGAAGAGGAGCAGAACAATTTGGACCAGGAAATTCTTGAAATTGAATCTGAAAAGAGAAATGTTGAAACAATGTTTCATAAGACCGTTGAGAACCTAAAAATACGGCGAATCAACTACTTCGAGGAGTACCTCGTGCCTTTTGCTTGAGATATGTCAATCTTTCAACTCACTTATCTCACTAGGGATGTTTTTCGTTCACATTGGTTAGGAACTTTCTATAAATTAGTCGTCTAAAAGTAGTTGCTCCTGTGAGTGGATTCTGAAGTTTCCAGCCCTCACTGGACCCTGAGAGTCTGGAAATCTTATCTGGCCCCGCCCCTTTATTGACAAAGCATTAGCGATTTCAGATTAAGAATTCCAGACTCTCAGGTTCCAGTGAGGGCTGCAAATTCCAGAATTCACTTTCAGAAGCATCTAGTTTCAGACTACCAATTCACAGAAAAGTTCTAACCCATGTGAGAAAAACGTTCCCTTGTCACAACTGCATGACATCCTGCTAATTTTTGAGAAGCTGTTGAGTAATAAAACCATAACACTTTTTTATCGACTAAGCCATTGTTTGAAGGGGATCTATATGAACCGATGCAGAATCTCAAAGAGAACAAAAAAATTTCATGGAAGTAGCCAACATCTTGGTGGTTCGAACATTGAATTTATATGAAAAAAAACCTGACAAGAACGAATGTATAAGCTAAATGGGAAGCTGAGAAGGATTGACAACTAAGGATTGTGGAGGGAAGGTACAGGTCACCATCTGCTTCCCCATATCGCTGTGGCCAGGTCGGTACGATAATGAACACTTGCTCATAGGTAGCTGTGTCGGCCGAAGACTTATCCAGTACAAATAAAAATGATTGTACTGCAGAAGTTTCTGTTATACAAAACTCAAAAAACTGTGTTCACTTTTACCAGAAACAAAAATTATGAAACTGATTCAAACATCGGAACAAAAACGGCATAAATCTGTTCAGGTCTTTTTTTTCGTACAGTATTCTTCACCATTCAATCTTTATTAAATATTCATAAAAATCAGAAGCGATAAAACTGTCAACTAATGACTTGGAGATTGTTAATTTTTACACATTTTTTCAATTGACAACTCTCTCTCCCAAATTTTCAAATACAAAATGGCTTGAATTTCCACGTGGTGTTCGTATATTTTTGTACGATACTGTACATTTATCTCCGTTCTCAGGGGTTCCTTATTGCACCAGGCCGATGAAATCTGAAGATCTACTAGCTTATCTGGATAAGCTATACCCGCCCATTGCCTCAAACTTTACTGTCATCCTTTACTGTCACTCTTTTCTTAACTGTCATCCTGATATTTTTGGATTTTGGTCTATTTCTGTTCGCCCTGAAAAAGTTTGAGCTTCTAATGGTTCAGAATTGTGATACTTTGTTTCAATGCGTGGTACTTTAACAGTTTTTGCTGTATTCTCGATCGAAAAACGCATATTTTAGTCAAAAATCCAAAAATATGACCACTTTCATCCTGATATTTTCGGATTCTGGTCTATTTCTGTCCGCCCTGAAAAAGTTTAAGCTTCTAATCAAGAATTGTAATCAAACTTTACTGTCAAAGTCAAACTTTACTGTCAAAGTTAAGAAAAGAGTAAGAAAAAGGGTAAAGAAAAGAAAACATTGAATTGTAGGTAAAAGACCCTCTCTTCAACTTTATACTGAGTCTTGTGAACATGTTCTCTTCGCATTCCGTCCCATATTTGATTAGTTGGTTTATGTCGTGGTTATCAAAGTTTGTGCGTCCTATCAATTCCACCCAACTGCCGTTTCTTATTGTTTTTAGATCGTTGACAGTCAACCATCTAGCATCCTCGTATTTAATGTCAGCAAAGTCTAGGGCTCTTGGATGCTTGAAGTTCCATGGAACTTCAGAAGTTATCTCAAATCCCATCTGGGAATTCATTCTATAAAACAAAAATGACAGAGTGCTCGTGTTGAGTTTGCCTCCAATCATGTAAAATTTCGTGCAATTATCAAAGTCGAGTGTTGATATCATTTCTTTTAGTTTACGGTCTTCAAGTTCTCCAGGGAACAGTTTCCAGAAGGAACAAGGCACCCGGAAATCAGATTGAAGACGATTGCAAACGGAGAAAACATCTTCAATGGAGTCTGTCGCAGTGAAGTTCAGAACGTCTGAATTTCCGTTTTTGAACCTAAATAAGTTTGGGGTTGCAGTTGACATTGACTATCTGTGTGATTTGAACCCTGATTCAGAAGAAACTAACCATTGAGACAGACTATCACATCCTTTGGGCACATTTCCCTTTGAATTGAAAAAAATGTCACAGTAATCTTTTGAATTTCTATTCACTCTGATTTGTAGATTTCCAGGTTTCAAATGAATAAGCAAATCGTGTAGTTGATATCTTCCCAGCTTCACCAAACAGGATAGTCTTTTCGAGCAAATTGACATGAGCACGCTATAAAAATATTCTTAATGAACTCATATTAGGTTGGAAAGAAAGTATCAGTGCATTTTTGAAAATTTTTGTATTCGAACGAGAAATGAATCAAAAATCAAAGATGTTATCCATTACTATCTGCAACTGTTTGGTATCTAGTTGGCAAGTTCCGGATGCCATCTCTCCAGAACGCGGCATTTTGTAAACCTAAGTAGTCAGTGAAGTATTTCTGTTAGAACGTGAGCAATGACAGTCCAGTTGGATCAGGCGAGCAAGGTTTTGGTAGTTAAGGTTGTAGAAGGACAGGTATTTTCCTGGAGATAACAAATGCTATGCTTCTACAAGTGAGATTTAGCTTCATTTTTATTATTGGAAAGTAGTAATAATGAATAAAACACCTAACAGAGAGCAGTACTTTTATGAATGCAAACCTTATTTGAGGACGACGGATGGTAGCTCATACATTTGAATTTGATGCTGGTGGTTATTATACAAAACACACTACTCATTAGAGGTAGCCACGTGACTGAACCTGTGGAAATGCCCGAGAAGAAAGAGTAGTTCAAAAAGTATGAGGTCGAACAGAAATAGTTGACTGACTACTTAGGCTTAAAAAATGCCGCGTTCTGGAGAGAAGGCATCCGGAACTTGCCAACTAGACACCAAACAGTTGCAGATAGCAATAGTCAACATCTTTGATTTCTGATTTATTTCTCGTTCGAATACAAGAATTTTCAAAAATGCACAGAAACTTTCTTTCCAACCTAATATTTTCCGTTGTTACTTACATTTCCCCAATTTTCATCATTTGAAAAATGAGATCAAGTGTCAAATAAGGAAGTTTCAACAGAGGAAACGTGAGTTTTGAATAGCAAGTCATTGCTTTTTACGCGCAATAAGATGAAGAATGATGTGCACTTATGTGTATGTTGGAGGAATAGAAGACGTGCGTCTGCTCGTACTGCGGACCCTGTCAAACAGTGAAGGTGACCTCTCGCTTATTGATCGGTGGGCTGCGCAAATTATTTTGGAACCTACTGGGCAGTTTCCTTCTTTTTGCAATAGCACGTAAAAATCAATGACTTGCTATTCGAAACCAACGTTTCCTCTATTGAAACTTCCTTTTTTGACACTTGATCTCATTTTTCAGATGATGAAAATTGGCGAAATGTAAGTTATAAAAGAAAATATGAGTTCATTAAGAATACCTTCGTCGAGTGTATGGACATTTTCTTTGACGAAAAACATCCACAAAAACGGTGTTCAATGACCCTGGTATTTTGGTAGCACTTTTGAAAAAAATATCAAAAAAATTTAAAAAAAAATTTTTTTCGAAAAATTTTGCAAAATATTTTTATCTCGCTCAAACTTCAAATTTATGTTTTTGAGACTGCTAAGAGACCCCTTTCATCAGAGAATACTTCGAAAAAAGCCCCCGAAAATCAGAGTTTTCCAGCCAAAATGAACTAATTCTGGCTTCCAGGCAGTGTTGCACGGAACGCGAAAAAAATTTCCGCCGGAAACGGAAACGGAAATTTTTCAAGAGAAAATTTCCGCCGGAAACGGAAATGGAAATTTTCCGGAAAAATTTCCGCGGAAACGGAAACGGAAACGGAAATTTTTGAAGGAACATGAAAAAAAAGGCGAAAAAAGTTCCGAAATCATGTGCTTCAGAAAAAAAGGTGTCATGAAAGCATTTTAAAACGTGAAATATCCAGATTTTTGGAAAATTATAGCATCGAATTACCTCAAAAAAAATTTTTTTTCTCGGAAATTTCCGTTTACATTTCCGGCGAAAAAGCAAATTTCCGCCGGAAACGGAAACGGAAAATTTCCAGAAAAATATTTCCGCCGGAAACGGAAACGGAAATTTCCGCCAAAAAATGCCGCGGAAACGGAAACGGAAACGGAAACGGAAATTTCCGTGCAACACTGCTTCCAGGTGTCAAAACTTGGCTGAAAATAATCAGCGGATCTTAAAAAATTTTTTGATTTCTATCTAGACTGATATAAACCTTTCATGAGGTTTACAGCCAATTCCAGAGTTACAAGATGTTGAGGTTCTCTTTTAAGAATACTTTTCCAGAATGCTCATGTCAATTTGTTCGAAAAGACTATCCTATTTGGTGAAGCTGGGAAGATATCAATTACACGATTTGCTTGTTCATTTGAAACCTGGAAAGCTACAAATCATAGTGATTAGAAATTCAAAAGATGCCTGTGGCATTTTTTTCAATTCAAAGGGAAATGTACCCAAAGGATGTGATAGTCTGTCTCAATGGTTAGTTTCTTTTCGAATCAGGGTTGAAATCGCCCAGATAGTCAATGTCAGCTGCAATCTTTAACTGATTAAGGTTCAAAAATGGAAAATCTAACATTCTGAACTTCACTGCAACAGACTCCATTGAAGATGTATTCTCCGTTTGCAACCGTCTTCAATCTGATTTCCGGGTGCCATGCTTCTTCTGGAGAATTTACCCTGGAGAACTTGAAGACCGTAAACTAAAAGAAATGATATCAACACTTGACTTTGATAATTGCACGAAACTTTACATGATTGGAGGCAAACTCAACACGAGCACTCTATCATTTTTGTTTTATAAAATGAATTCCCGAATGGGATTTAAGACAACTTCTGAAATCCCATGGAATTTCAAGCATCCAAGAGCCCTTGACTTCTATGAAATTAAATACGAGGATGCTAGATGGCTGACTGTCAACGACCTAAAAACAATAAGGAACGGCAGTTGGGTGGAATTGATAGGACGCACAAACTTTGATAACCACGACATAAACCAACTAATCAAATATTGGACTGAGTGTGAGGAGAAGATGTTCACAAGACTCAGAATCAAGTTGAAAGATGGAATTGGAATCAATATGAGCAGAATTTTGAAAGGAGTTGTCTCATGTACTTCAGGAGGAGGAGGAAGATGTTTCTAGTAAGTATCAATTCTAGTGAGTATTTTCATTCAAATCTATTTCAGCCGCTCCAAAAAACCTATAGGAACTCACTCGATTGGTTCCGTTGAGTTCTCAGACGGATTAGTTACCCTCACATCATGGCCATTGAAAAGATCAAAGCTAGGATATATGGTACCGATTCTGATATTACTCGAGCAGCATTCCGATCTTTCAATGAATTATTCGGAACTCATTAAAAAAGAGAGAGAGTTGCAATCAAGACTCGAATCGGTTGAAGATGTAGAGGAGGAGAACGAATTGGAACAAGCAATTATTAAAATAGAAGCTGAGAAAAAAGATGTTAAGACTAAATTTTATGATACTGTTAAGCAACTCAAAATCAGACGAATTACCCACTTCGACGAATATCTTGAACCTATTGATTGAGATATGTCAATCTTTCAACTCACTTATCTCACTAGGGATGTTTTTTCGTTCACAAGGGTTAGGAACTTTCTATTAATTAGTAGTTGCTCCTGTGAGTGGATTCTGAAGTTTCCAGCCCTCACTGGACCCTGAGAGTCTGGAAATCTTTATCTGAAATTCTGGCCCCACCCCTTTATTCACAAAGCATTGGCGATTTCAGATTAAGATTTCCAGACTCTCGGGTTCCAGTGAGGGCTGCAAATTCCAGAATTCACTTACAGAAGCATCTAGTTTCAGACTACCAGTTTACAGAAAATTTCCAACCCATGTGAGAAAAACATTCCCTTGTCACAACTGCATGACATCCTGCTAATTTTTGAGAAGCTGTTGAGTAATAAAACCATAACACTTTTTCATCGACTAAGCCATTGTTTGAAGGGGGTCTATATGAACCGATGCAGAATCTCAAAGAAAACGAAAATTCCTCATGGAAGTATATGCAAAAAAAAATTATTATAAAATACAGAGAAAGTGCCCGACGAGGGATACTTTTTGGCCAGTTCAAGAGCTAGCTTCAAAGCACATGGTAGCCAACAGGCCAACATCTTGGCGGTTTGCACATTAAATTTATGTTTTAAAAAATCTGAGAAGAACGAATGTATAAGCTAAATAGGAAGCTAAGAAGGATGGGCTCTTTATGGACTGAGCGGTGTTTTGAAAAATACAGCGGTGTTTAAAAATACAGCGGTGTATTGAGATTTCAGCGGTGTTTTTAAAAGTCGCTTAATACAGCGGTGTTTAAAAAAAAGCTGCTTCAGCGGTGCAATTAGTTCAGCGGTGCAATCGGTGAAGGTCAAAAATTGATAAAATGGCGGTGTAATGGCTGAAAACAGCGGTGCATTTAAAATCTCATGATGATATCTATATTTTTTCCAGTATTTTATTTTTTCGGTTGATTTTTTGTTTTCTGTTCTAGTTTCTATTATGCATTTTCGTGCTCTAAAAAGCATTTCTGTTGTGTTCCCTAAGCCTGTTTTGATGGTGAGCCAACTAATTGAACCCTCGAAAGTGTAGAACTCTACTATTGAACAAGGCTTAGGAAACACACGGCCCAAGGAGAGCAAAAGTCAAACCGGAATAGTCCCGGAAAGGTTATATTGGGTCCAGGGTAGTTCCAAGGGTCCTCTATCTTTTAAAAATTTGTCCCGGATATTTTCATGATCCCGGGTATTTCCATATGCCTCGGGTATTTCCAAGAGTCTTCTATCCGGCGAAAAAAAGTTCCGTATAATTCCATGGGTCCCGAAAAAGAAATAAATAGCCGGCTTTCGAATAAGAACCAATATTTCTTTGCACCGCTGAAATAGCTATTGCACCGTCCAGGGGACTTCGTTTCTTTGCACCGCCATTTTAACCAATACACCGCTATTTTGTTTTTTTTCTTTGCACCGCCGTGCTGTCGCGTTTGCACCGCTGAAATCTCAATACACCGCTGTATTTTTAAACACCGCTGTATTTTTCAAAACACCGCTCAGTCCATAAAGAGCCGAAGGATGGACAACTAAGGATTTTGGAGGGAAGGTACAGGTCACCATCTGCTTTTCCACACCGCTTTGGCCAGGTCGGTAAGATAATGAACACTTGCTCATAGGTAGCTGTGTCGGTTGAAGACTCATCCAATAAAAATGATTGTACTGCAGAAGTTTATGTTATACAAAGCTCAAAAAACTGTGTTCACTTTTATCAGAAACAAAAATTATGAAACTGAATTCAAACATCGCCACCAATAAGGCTTAAGTCTATTGGGAGATTTTTTTGTTACAGTATTCTTCACCATCCAATCTTTATTAGGTGTTTACAAAAATCAGAAGCGATATTTTTCATAGTACTCAACCCATTTCTCCCATGCAATAACGTATTCAAAATACATCAGAAAACAATGAAAAATGATTCCCAGACAAGATATGATGGTCCAAACGATCGTTCCATTCAGGTCCCAATAAAAAAAATTGTACTGTGTAAATATTGCGATGTACACTTTGAGTGTTCCTAACTGAAAACGTTCACTTTCAAAAAACAACACATAAAATCTAACTCACTTCAGTTTCTTCGAACAAAATGGTCATATATTTGCAGTAAAGTGTGTCCCTGAATGGAACACATGGGGTTCCTCCGCGTCTTAATTTCCGTTTTACATCAAAGTAGAATGTGATAGTTGACAGGATAAAGGTCACAGTACTGACTCTCCACCAGAACAGGTAAGCTGAGGTCCAGTAGTCAAATAGTCCATAGACGATGGAAGTGATGGAAGAGAGCAACAGAAGTTGGATAGTCAAGTGGGAAGCCTAGAAAGGTTTTGGGTTAAACAAGCTGATGAGAAATTGTTCATACCGGAGGATCCTCTATCCAGTCGTAGTTATTATATCTTGCCGGTTCGAACATTGGGTTTCAACTAATATTTAATCGGTAATGGTGGCTGGGAAATTGTATGCGGTTTATTGGAAGCCGATGAGGACTGGCAGCCACAGAATGTGGAGAGGTCACCATCTGCTACCTTCTGCCATTTTTGCAAGGTCGGTTCGATAATGAACACCTGCTCATTCAATAATTAGGTAGCTTTGCCGGCTGCAGACTTTGCGTGTTGGTTTTTAAAATCTGGAAATAAGTTACAGTACATGAATGAATTGTCGTACAACGGTTAACCAAACAATGTGTTCACTGCAATTAAGCTGAGAAATTGGAACTGAATTCGAAAATCGGCACAAAAGTGATAATAATTTGAGTTGGAGCCATTGTTTTACATTCTTTCATACTTTTTTTTGTATATTAATATATTATGACTCTTTTCCCTCAATGCAATGTTTTGAAGAGAATTTCGTTGCAAGAGCAATTAGTAGTCTTCGCTTTTCCACTTAGGTACACCGGGGTATTACAGAATGTGCGCTCTATCTGCATGTCTTTCTACTTGAAATTTATTGAAAAAAGTTCGAAAAAAGTAACAGTTTGGGATTTAGATTCGGGGCGAAGGTATCTTCGAAATAATACGAGGTGAAACATTATAGAATTGAAGCACTTGGGGACCCATGACCACATGACAAGTACCAAATGGTTCAGGGGCTCAAAATATATTCGGTGATAAGTGCGGCACACACAGACAGACACACAGAGCTGTTCCTTCAGTATGTAGAAGATATTTTGCTAAGATCAAAAATTTTCCAACTCCTCATAGCACTAGTTTCCTCAAAATAATACAAAAAAGAAAGGCACCTGAAAAAAATTAAAAAACGCAAAATTTGATTTCCCTCCAGAAAAATTGTATTGTTCGCATTAGAGCGCACTTGCTTAATTGGAAACTGCGCGATAACGTGACAGCTAAATACGAGTGCTACTAAAAATTTATCAAATTTCGTCAGTTTTCACAAAAAAATATTTTTTATTTTATTGGATATATTGGAAAATTTTTTCCGTAAACTCTTACAGTGCACGGTCTCCCAAGATGGAAATAAGAACACGATGAGTTGGCAGTTCCAGAAATGTCAAAAACTATTCTAAATATTCTACGTGTTCAATTTTTGAACTGAAAATGAGGTTGAAGAGATTTCACGCAGCTTGGAATTTGAAATCGAAAATTCTGCCAGCAACATTTTGTTTGCAGTCCCGATAGGATTATTTTCAGCCATTTTCCGTCTTTGTACGTTTCATGTGAGCTGAGTTATCATCGTTTTCAAATTTCAACTGAAAATCCCAATTTCGCTGACTCCAATTGACTCAGATTATCATACACCTAAGTAACAAGTCAATAACTTCCATTTTCATCCCAT
>GL380719.1:2165-19960 GCA_000143925.2 Caenorhabditis brenneri
AATTTTGAACAAGATTTTTCATGTAATAGTTCTATGTCTAACGATTGAAACCAATGTCACCCTTCCTATGTCAATTATGAGCATTTTGTGCTCGAACTCTCCTTCGCACCTTCCCCCCCCCCCTTGCCGTGAGTCATGTCTGTATAGCTTATTGCATTCTTGTCCCACGCAATCACTTTATTGTCCTATATTAAATCTCCGCCCCTCCTAGAGCACTATATAAACCCCCATGTTGTAACACAATTTATCCTTCAATAAAGCGGTGCTCGACTATGGCGAGCGAAAATATGGTGCATCGACTTTAATCGGTCGGCCACCTTTCATCGAAGTCCCGCGTGGCACGGTGAGCACTGCTTCCTGCTTCCGATCTATTATTCAACACTTCTGATTCTGGGAGATGCTCCCAGCCGGCGACAAACGCGTCGGGCAACAGTTTGCATTCAGTGTCAATCGAGTCGCGTATTGGCAGTCTCTTCTACGACGCCAGTAGGAGAGCAGGTGGATATCTTCAGGAATTTTGGATAAGCAGGCCAATTCAGGCAGAAGACTGGTTGGTGAGAAGGATCAACACGATCACTTCGAGTCCGTCTTTATTCATCACTTCTGATTCTGGGAAGATGCTCCCAGCCGGCGACAAGGAAGTCGGGCAACAGCTTGCATTCAGTGTCAATTGGATTTCATATTGGCAGTCTCTTCTGTGCGCAGGGAGCAAGTGTAGAACATGAATATTGAACAAGACGGACAATTGCACAAATTGGTGAGGAAGATCAACCGAACCACACATCCGCTCAATGGCCGAGGAACTCACGTGAAGTTCCTGACAGGAGAGCAACTTCTGGAACCAGAACAACCAGTTCTACCAGGCAGTTTTGTCAAACTGCAAACTCGTGGAGCAAACTTTGCTTAGTCTCCACATTCGAGCTTTCAGCTCAAACATCAGGACAATTCATTTGTCCAACCAACCCCAAGAAGACAAACAATGACTTCTTTCAAGACACCACCTTCCAGCTTCAGCTCGGACAATTTCGTTGCTGAACCGTCAACAACAAGCTGGACATGTGCAGTTCCAACAAGGAACAGCCAGGAACAAGACCTCTTCCAATTCCATCAACACATTTGCTGGCCGGGAGCCTCTCTACACACGTAGAGATCTTCATCAGAGCTTGCAGCTCACCAAATCTGAGTTGGCAGTTCACCCAGTCAGAGTTTGCAACTCACCAAATCGGAGTTTGCAGCTCATCCTTCACATCTACCATTGGATATTAATTTGTTGATCAATTATGTCCCCCTTTCCCCCCTCTTTAAACCGCCGGGAGTGTGCTCGAACTCTCCTTCGCACCTTCCCCCCCCCCCCCTTGCCGTGAGTCATGTCTGTATAGCTTATTGCATTCTTGTCCCACGCAATCACTTTATTGTCCTATATTAAATCTCCGCCCCTCCTAGAGCACTATATAAACCCCCATGTTGTAACACAATTTATCCTTCAATAAAGCGGTGCTCGACTATGGCGAGCGAAAATACATTTAATAAAGTTTGAATTTTTACTGGTAATAGCGAATTAGTAGAACTTCAAATTTTCATTGTTCTACTGGTTCATCAGAAAACCTCGTGAGGTTAACAGAACTGCGGGGTTGTTTCTGTGAGTCGCCGAGTTTTCAAAGTCAATTTACCAAGAGAATTGCATTCTCGTATATAGTTTTGGCTCAAAACGTTTGAGCTCCGATTATCAAGAAAAATTGATTGTTCTACTCGTGAATAAATATTTGCTGTTTCATTTTTTCTTGCAGTTTTTGAAGAAATATTCCTAGATCAATATCCTTATGATTGTTGGAAATGGTTGAAAACTTACAACTTTTATTGTTTCACAGTACAACTTATCGGCCGAATAGTGTTCTATAAAGTCGTTCCATGGACTATAAGACGCCTTTTTTTTCTTAAAATTCAATGCTCATTTTGATGTTTTCTCACTTTTCCAATTACGAAAGATTTATTTTGAAACACTTGGAGCGGTTAATTAGAAAAAAAACAATGAAAACCTGGAACGAAACATTGATGGGAAAAATTCAATTTCATGACTTTTGGATTGCAAAGAGACTGACATTTTGGCTTAGACTTTCAACAAAACTTTTAATTAATATGAAGAAGGAGAAGTAATGTGAACATGATCTGAACGTATACACATCTGAACGTATAACATGATCTGAACGTATAGAAATGGGCGTTGATTATCATTATTCATTTTGTCCCTCTTGGATTTTTATTCCATCTTCTTGTTTTTGTCCTTTTTACATTCGGGTTTCTGAAAACGAAAATTTGCATTCACTTCAATAGCAAAAACACATACTTGAGAAATTTCGGCCCGGATTTTTTTTGAATCTTAAAATTTTTTGACTGAAAACTTCCTCTGTAAAAGTCAGCTGTTGCCGAATTCCTAGAACTTGACGGCCGCGTTGTCTCAACACGAAAACTACAGTATAAATTCAATTGCTACAGTGAGATTTATCGAATTTCCTCAACTTCCATCAATTCTCAGCAATTTTTCAAATTCTCTTTCAGGAAAAAATGAATATTTGTTGAAAATCGACGGGAATTCATGAAATTCAATAAATCTTACGGTAAAAAACAAATTTATACGGTAGTTTTCGAGGTAGGATACCGTGGCTTGCTGTCGAGTTGACAGATCTTCTTCCAGAACTGACTTTTACAGAAACCACCATAATAAAACCTTTAAAAAACCTAAAACTACTGTTTTTATGCGCAATATAACCCGGAGCACAAAATTAGGGTACCTTTGTTCGATTTTTCAAAATTCGTAGTAATTTTCCGGGCCGAGCGTGCCGAGCGGGCCCTTCACAAGTATGCAAAAATATATTTTGTCAGAGTTACTGTGCAGCCAAACTAAACTTACTATTTCGTTCACGTCAGCATTGATCAAGATGCTTTTCACATTTGTCATGCGTCTCGTCTTCTGCGTCGCGTCTCATTCCGATTGTTAACATTTTCATTTTTTGCCACTCCTTCATGGAAAAATCGTGCTCATATAATGTGGTCTCCATTTCTCCCTTGAACTTGCACCGTTCCCTCTCGGTCGTCATTCGACGAACTCCATTATAATTGAAAGGTTTTGGTCTTTGGTCTCTCAATGGCAGATCTCATTTGAGGTTAACTGAAAAATTCGGCTCTATCTGCTTTTAGAGGTGCATTGACAAAGTAGAGGTGCAATGGATAAAACCCAGGTGCAATGGATAAAATCCAGGTGCAATGGTTAAAATGGAGGTGCAATCGTTAAGACGGAAGTAAGATGATCGGAATAGAGGTACCATGGCTTGAATAAAGGTAGGATGAAGTAATCATGTTACAATTACTCAAACAGTTGTTCTTGCATGAACTAACACGCTATGAGGCTCAGGTTATTTTTTTACCTTCCCAAGCGCGAGTGTTTTTTTTTTCATCCGTTTTATCTTCATTCTTTTGATGTTCCGTACATAAGTAAGTCACTAAGTAAGTAAAAAATTTATCATGTCAATGCAGTTTATTGGAACTTCTGGGTCCATCCAATTTATAAATACCCGTATTGGGTCTATTCGAGTTCATGACTCTTCATTTCAGTCGACCTAACTCTTAGACTCTTCTCTTGGGTCCATCCAACTAAAGTACAGAGTGCGCCATAAATATAGGTTTTTTTTTTATTATGGAATGGTCTAAAAAATTTATCACTTTCAAGCGAAGAGACTTTTGAATAACTATCAAGTTAAGAAATCCTACTAGTTTGAAACAGCCATGGCACGCAGGCATTTCAAAATTCCAGTGTTCATAAAAATTTTCGGATGATGTCATCGACTTGAAAGTTTATTTCTGGTATGACCAAACATCTGACAAACGTTAATAAATTTACTAGAGAATCGCGTTTAGAGCAGCTTCAAAATTTTGCGATTCTAACGCTAGTGAAAATAATTATAAAAATGATCAAAGTTTACTTTTATATTTCCTTGAACCGGATCTCAAAATAATTTTTTACGTTAATAATAAGCTCTAACACGGTATTTCTGCTTGTTTGCAGCCAGCTATTACATGCACTCAGGGAATTTTATGCAGCTAGTGGGCAGATTTTACACTATAGTGGGCCGTTTTCCCAGCGATTGGGACGACGGCGCAGATTTTGGGCAAACTGCCCATGGGCAGCACAAGGGCAGACGTTGGGCGGCAGTTGGGCAGTCGAAGCGCGGAAAGTAGCAGCGCTTGTGGCACTCTCACGGGGCAGATATGCGCGGAAAGTGGCAGCCGATGCGCGGAGATAGGCAGGTGTTGGACAGAAATGGGCAAGTGTTGCGCGGAAATGGGCAGCTTTTCGTTTTGCGAAAAAGGCTACTTTTAAAGGCCTTTTGAACGCCACTCTCAAATCGACCACTTGGTGTACACAGATGATTCGCGGAACGCATATCATAGGTGAAAAGTCGTTCGTGACGCCGTTGGAAAAGTACATAGCGCGAACAAAATCATAGGCGAATGATTTACAAATCGCGAAAGAATGTCTATGATACGCGTGTGATGTGCAAATTGCGAACGAACTTGTCGATAACCTGTATATCGCGAGCCCTATTTTTGATGAATCGCGAAAGTTTTATGCTTTTTTGGAACCGAAAAAAAATTTTCCTGGGAAAATTTATTAGCTAAAAAGAAGAGAATACATGAAAGATTGCATATATTATATACATAAGAATCAGTAGATTAAATTATTTCTTTGTCCCTTCCCTGCTGGTTGTTGTCGTTCGGAAGTTGAACTTGACACGCGGCATATTCTCCTGGTCTCACGACCTGTAAGAATATCTCTATTGGGAATATTTAGTTTTGGAATAGCTATCGAATGATATAAGTCCCATATCGAAACCCCAAAGAAATATCTGGTCAGTCTTCAGTTAGTTGATAAGATCAGTTTCTCACCTTCATTTCACTGGCAAAAACCGAAAGATGATTGGAACGTCGGAATTCCACCGTTGCGAATCATTTGCTGCCTCTGTAATTTTTTTAATTCACAAGATATTCATTGTACAGTAACAAAATACCTTATCGAAGTTCTCAGATTTTCTTCAAACCAACACGAATATCCTCAAAATTTCTCGTTGTAAATCTGAAAAACAAGCTACCTTCATTTTTTGAGATTAAGGAAATCAAAAATACGTGTAGAAATTGTGTAAAAGTGTTAGAGAAAACCGAGAAATAAAAAAACTTATCGAAAAAGACAAAAAAAAAACAACGGCAGACGGTTTTCGCGATATGCCAATGATAAGTATATAACATGGATAGCACGCGAACTTTCGCGATAAGTAAATTAATTGTCAATTGTATGTAAGTCGCGAGCACTTTCGCGATTTGTTAATTATACTTTAGATCTTTTTGCGACATGTATATGATCAGCCAATCATACGCGATACTTGAGATTTGCCATTCCGCGAATCACCTGTGTAGTGGTTAACGACTATGAATCATTGATCCAGGTTCGAACCTTCGGTGGCATAGAAATTGTGAAGTGAGCTTCTAAAGATTCCTCAAATTCAGTGATGTTGAGAGGATCGCATCTGCTCTTATGAATGTAGAAAAACGACAGTTCAAGGCAGAGAAACAAGATTCAAGAAACAAAGTACACCATAGAAATTTCAATGAAGCAACTTTGAAAGCTTCTGATTTTGTTTCTTTTTGTGAAACATATACTGATAAGCTAATGTTGGCATGACTCAAGTCCAATTGGGCAGGCAATGCGCGGATGTTGGCAGACTACAGGCGGCGAGGGGCAGCTAATGGGCCTTCAATGGGCCAAATGCCCAATGAAATGGCCGTATATGGGCAGCTAGTGGGCCTCTGATGGGCCAAATGCCCGGTAACATGGCCGAACATGGGCAGGTGTGAGATTGTACTGCGCAATCCGCTCACCATTTGGGCAGCCCTGCCTACGGGAAGCGGCAGGGCTGCCCAAATGGTGAGCGGATTGCCCAAACCCTCGGCCTTTCTGCGCAAAATTCCCTGAGCAGTCGTAGATCTCAGCTCAACCGCCAGGTCGAAATACATCAACCCATGGCCGAGAAAAGAATACAACCGCCCTAAAGGGGGGGGGGGTGAGGTACAGTCGTAGATCTCAGCTCAACCGCCAGGTCGAAATACATCAACCCATGGCCGAGAAAAGAATACAACCGCCCTAAAGGGAGGGGGGGGGGGGGTGAGGTACAGTCGTAGATCTCAGCTCAACCGCCAGGTCGAAATACATCAACCCATGGCCGAGAAGAGAATACAACCGCCCTAAAGAGGGGGGGGGGGGAGGGGAGGATGAGGGACAGTCATAGGGTATGACTGAAGAAATGAGGGTCTGAGAGGCCTTATATACTGTGGAGTGAGGGCGGGGCGATAGGATTAGCGGGACCGAGTCGATCGATGGTATTAGATGCCCTAGTCTCCACCTCCTATTGTTCTTCTGGGGTTTCCAGAATTTTCCCTGATTTGGTAATTAGCGGTGATTCTTTTGTTTCGATAGATCTGTCATTACCTGTCACAGTGTAAGTTGTCAAAGGTGAAGGAACAAGGGACTTCTTCACGTCAGGAACAATAGGAACTGTGACAGACAGATGATGAATTGGCGAGATGTTCCAGAAAGATCCATTCCCCATGGGAATCGCTGAAAACCCTCTTGGAACTCACCAAAAACTCCCGAAAATTTCCAGCATCTATGAGCTTTAGTAAAAGCTTGCTATTTTGAGAATGAGCCTTAAAGGAGGTGGGAACTCTCGTTGTATTGAGACTCGTATTGAGACTAAAAAAGGGCCGGGCGCTTATAGGCAAGCTGAGTCGGCGCACTTTCCCGGCCGCATAGCGCAGTCGGTAGCGATGTTGGTGATCTGTCAGATCGACCTCGGGTTTGAACCCACCAGAGGTATTTATATTTGTAATTTCAGAGAAAATATTTTTTGAGTTCCCCCCTCCTTTAATGAGCCTAGCTCATCAAAAGTGAGCGGAGGCTCATTTTTTGAACTTCACCAGATGTGTATTATGCAAAAGAAGTATTTTTAAAAAAAGTTGAGAATGGTGAAGAGCAGCTTAGTTTCAGTTACAGGCCCGGCTGTTAAGCTTTCAGAGACATGATGGTCTTGAAAATTGTGTGCAGTTTGTAAAGTTCCCGCACGGGTGGCCTAGGTGCGGTAGCCGCGGCCTTCACCCGGCAAGAGTTCTTCCACCAAAAGGGACAAGCACCAAACTATGGTAGAATATCTCGCTTCGGAGCAATTTTCGGAATATATGTCAAGAGGAATAAGTGTTGACCAGAAGCAAATAAGTTATATTATAAAATAAAAAAAAATGACTTCAGTCCTCCTTTAAACACACTGGTTCCTCATCAGTCCTTAGAATGAAAAATTCGAATTTTCCGAAAATTTTCAAATTTTGTAACCCTTTTTTTTCACTGTTTCAAAAATTTCATCAAATCTGGAAACTATGGTAAATTCACTTGTTTGTCGTTTATCGAAATTAAATTTTTTTTTCCACTACGTGGTTTGAAGGAAATGTGTGTGTGTTTTTTAAATGTTGCCCAGGATATAATAATTATTAAAACAGTTCGAAAAACTATAGAACTTCAAAACAATAATTGATGTTTTAATTTCATCTATCTTCTAGAACATTACAAGTTTTGATTAGTTCAACAGGAACTTCTGTTTGTTTTTTCATTTTGATTGATTTTTTTTTTCAAAACTCTTGGTTGAAGTGACTTTTAAAATTTTATACATATTTTCAATTCAATTGGATTTTTCAAAACAATTTCACTGTATTCGTGAAGTTTGAATTTATTGGACAGTTCTCTAAAACAAATTTTTGGCGATTTTTCTACGGAAAAATTGAGATTTCCACTGTTTCACCAGAAATTCTTTCTGGGAAATAGACTGCATTTACAGTTCGCGAGTCATTCCACATAGGTGTGTTGATAATTAAAAGTATTCAAGGTTCTTTCTGATAGTCTTGGATCTCGCGTTTTTCACTGTTTCATGAATTACCATCCAGGTAGGAACCATGGTAATATTACTGGTTGTCCAACGCCCATATCCTTAATCAAACTATCCAAATTTTTACCGTTTCAATTGAAATTCCTTTTAACGCTCCCCGATTTTGGTTGTTCTATCTTTGTTTCGTAAGAATTTTTTATGTATTTCTCAAATTGTCAAAAATTCCAGTTTTTCAGATTTTATATCTTGAGAAACAGTTTTCCGAATGTGTCATCGCTTTTTATTCTCTAATTTTTTAAATGTTGATATTTCGTTTAAAATTCCCACGTTTTTTCGCCGAAACTGAGGAATTCGAAATCCTGGCACGATTTGAACTTTTTCGGTTTCAAAATTTTCGATGTTCAGACGGAGAGTGAGGGAAAATGATCATCAGTGTCTAGAAGTTCCAACTTTCACAGTTTCATACAAATGGGTACTTTTTATATTGTTCGATAGTTGTGTTAATTCACGTGTAAAACTGTTCTCAAAATTATCATGGCCCCAGAAAGTTGAAGCCGCGAAGCGGCGGAAACCTTCTGGTTTCCACTGTTTCAGAACAAGTGTTTTTTTTTGATGTGTAGAATAAAGGTATTCCGCACTTGTTTCTTTATTTCAAACTCAAATTTTTAGTACGTAAAATGAAAGCCAAAGAAAAATGCATAAAAACTTCATTTTCAACTTTTCGATCTCTGCACGAAAAAAGAAATATAAAAGCACAATGTTTTCTTTTTCCGGCTTCCTGCTTCTGTAGACACTTGTAGCAGATGTCTTTCTTCTCCAGGATCTTCATCCTACTTCCCACCTCCTTGTGTACGGGGCACATATTCGTGATGTGGTGTCTTTCACTTCATACTGACAAGGGAACCTTTTAAGTCGAGGTTACAACCATGGGAAACTATCATTAGGGTCTGAAAAAGCACCTTTGAAAACCTATAAATCAGTTTTCAAAACCTGCTTACGAAACTTTTTTGATGCTGAAAACCTAGCTGGAATGCATTTTCAGTACTAAATCGGCTATACTTCGAACCGCCATAACTTGGTTTAAAATCGTTTTTTCGGGCTCAAAAGACGCGGAATGTAGTTTTTGAAACTTATGAAACACTTTTGGAAAGTTTGGAGCAAAAAAATTTTTTTTCGAAAATTTTCATTTTTTCATGATCAAAGGTATGAACTTTTCAGACCATTTTTCCGTTGAAAAAATCGAACATCTTGAAACTTCTCTAAACTGTATCAAATTGTCATTTGGGTTTATATTGGTCATTTTACATCAATTTGAGAAGGTTTTTGATCATTCGGGTACCATCCTACCGACTTAAACTGCAAAATAAGTACTAATCACAGTAGTAGTGTATGTGCTTTAGAGGACATGGGTATGTAATCATGAATGGTCAGAAATGTGTAAATTTCCTCGGACATGATATAATACAACAATCGATCATCAATTCGACTAATTCTCGACATAAAAAGTCGAGTTAGGTGGAGTTTGATCAGCTAAACCCGGAAAACTCATAATTCTCTACATGAAAACTTGGAATTTTGGTGAAAAATAAAAAGTTTCGTAAGCAGGTTTTGAAAGTGAAAATAGACGTTTTAAAACATGCTCTTTCAACTGGTGATGATGGTCTCATGGTTGTAACCTCGACTTAAATGTTTCCCTTGTGAGAGTTCTCTTTCCTGGCGTAGTCAAGTTTCAGCGGCTTTCCTTTCCTGCATCGTTCTCCCTCTTCTCTGAGTCTTCGAAGTTTCTTGCGAGCTCTCTCTCTCTCTCTCTGATTTCTTCTGGCCCATCATCTGACTTTCAGGTGTTCGAGGTTGAGCTTGAACAGTGAATCTTCGAATTTCTTGAATCCAGTAGAGCTGCCTCCAGATCCAGGAGCTGGATCGCACTCATCTTCATGTCTTCAACGGATGCTTCCAATCTCGTGAAATGCGATTGGATGTCTTAGCCCATTAAGTAGGTTTTCTCGATGCTTGTCCATTTTTCCGACATATTTTTTGTCGACTCGGCCAGGTGGATTGTTGTTGCTGCTTTCATGACATCTTGGTGATCCATGAATTCCTGGTGCTGTACTCCGTGCTCAGCTAGCATGCGAAATGTTTTCGATTCTGATATGACGTCGTACGTAGCCATGTTCTGGAGTTTGTTGAATGTTTTCGTGATATCCGCGGCACGCAAGTAACTCTGAAAACTTACAGGTGAGACTTGAAGTTGTAAGGACATTTTTTGCCAAGGTTAAGAACATAATATTTCGAAAACATTTTCTTCAAAAAAAGTTTGAAATTTTCTTTTTTTCTTCCAATTTTCCAGAGAATCTAGTCTAAAACTTAAAAATTTCATGCCTAATTTTTGACGGTTTCGAAATGTCGCGGTTTCAAAATTTCGTGTTTAGAAATGTTGCAAATTGGGTGTAAGTAGTGAAAAATCCACAGGAAATGAGTGACTTGAGATGCGGAAAAGATGATTTTGCTTGCTGGGCGTATGCAGCACAAGCTCTCCTCTCCACGAAAATCCGCAAATTGGAATGCTTCTAAAAATTATTCACATAAAAGTATGTTTTAATTCAATTTTGGCTCATATTAGTGGTGCTGAATAAATAAAAGTTTGAAAACTTACAACAAACAATTTGTCGCCGTCCTTCAATCCGAAGCTTTCAAGACTATTAACACCGCGTCCATAGAGCTTTTCTTCCTTATTTCCTTCCTTTTTAATGAATAGCTTTTGATCTTCAGTTTTGATGCTCCATTTGGATTCAATTTTGTTTTGTAAATCGTCCAAAGTTCTCTGCGAAAAAATTACATTAAAAATAAGTTCAAGGTCACTTGAAAACAAGAAGAAAAGAAAGGAAATGTTCTCTTACTTAAACAATTTTCGAATCAAGTAAAAAGAATCGACAGGTTCCTATTAGATAAATTTTTTATTTGTAAAATTCGAAAGTCTGAAAAAAATCAACATTTTCAAGATTTAACCTATGGCGTGACGTTTTGAAAACAAGAAAAAGCAACTCACCAGATATTAAATTCCAAAACAAAAATCAGAAGAAGACCCTGACCGACGAATTGAGAGCAAAAAATCTGAAAAAGAATAAATTCAAGAATCAAAAATTTTTAAAACTCACCGAAAAAATCAAAAAACACTTGTCCAGCAAACCCAAGCTAGAGAATAGAAAAAATTGAAGGAAGAATGGTTTGTCTTTGGGTGCACAAGCAAATAATGGGCGGTCAGAAGCCGACTGATTCATTGTGTAAAGTGGCATCTGCAAAAATGAAAGACAAAGTGGGACACGTCATCCTCCCGTCAACATTGCACAAGACCTTTCCCTTGGTTTGCAGCACAAACAAAGAAATTGACAATTTTATGAAGCGGCCATCGCTTGAGAACTCAGTGGAGAGGAGGAAAAATATCATTAAAGAATTTCAATGAAAGAAAACTATAAGGAAAAAATTCTGATTTCGTTTTTTTAGTCTAAAATTTCCTCCGCCTTAAAGTATTTATTCAGAAAACTTGGAATTAAACTTTTGCAGTTTCAATATTTAACATTATCAGAAATGCTTGTTATGACTGGGATAAGTCGACGCCGTTCTGCTATTTTTTTTTAAATGAAAGCATCTATATTTCTGAAAGTTTTCACTGTTTCCTTGTAGTATTTTTTCATGAATATAACATGTTTTGAGTGGTTACGCTTTCCCTCTAGAAATTTTTTTACAGTTTCAAATCAGTAATCCGATTCAAAAGGGTAAACAAAAAACTACTGTTCGGGATGTATACCCAATAATCTCCGTAAGCTTTTTAGTCGTACTCATATTGATAAAACTGTTTTATTTTCCAGTTCTTCTCCCAGTTTCAGCCAAAAAGAGCACACTTGCCAGAAAAATGACATGCTAATACATTTCAGTGTTTCAAGAATTGGTTTCTAAAGGAATTTCAAATTCTTACTGCTACAAAATACTCCCATTGTGACCATTGTGTTCAGTATTTGTTTCAGAAACTCGAAATCTCAAGAAATCAATTTTACAGTTTCAAATAAAACATTATCGGTAAAGCTTGTTTGCGGCTGGGATATACGGTCACTTTCTGTTTCATCGTAAAATCTTTTCCAGAAAAATGTTTTCTTATTACTTCTCAAACTTTCAATTTTTCAGTCCAAAAATCTAGTTTGAATGCGTGGACCAACGTTTACTGCTATGAGTTTCAATGTTCTCATTGTGAATTTTTGAACATGCTTCACGGCAAATATTGATACAAAGCATAATTATTTAGGTCTCTCTGTGTTTCACTTAGAATATATCTTAGTTTCGTGAAAACTTGTTCCAAAATTCAAAATTGAATAAAAAATTATCCCTACAGTATAACTTTTCATGATGGTATTTCGGATTCTAACAAGATTTTTGATGGGGTCTCCCCTTTCATTTTTCTTTTTTTTTCTGAAACAATTTCGCAGAAAAAAATTCTTCAAATATATTTACAGTTTCGAAATACCTCTAGTACTGAAAATAGATTACTTACCAAATGCTTTTCACTTCTTTCCAAAAGAGAAATATTTTGAAAGTTACATGAAGACAAATATGTGGAAAATGACTATTCCAAAATCCTTACTTACTGTTTCAAATTCTTACTGTCACGAAACATTTCCATTGTGATCATTGCGTTCGCAGAATTCGAAATCTCAAGTGATTAATTTTACAGTTTCAAATGAAAAATTATCGGTATTGTTCGGTTTTGGCTGGGATTTATGTATCTCATCTAAAATTTGAAAAACAATTGAGAGCATTTCGAATTTCAGTAATTTTCACTGTTTCCTGATAGTAATACCTCAAAGAGCGAATGGTTTTCAGTGATGACAACACATATTATTATGGCATTTTTAAAGATTTTCGCTGTTTCAGCATACTACTTCTTTCAAGGAAATGTAGACACTACTGTTAAGTTCCTGTGCAAGGTACACTGCTTCCACCAAACCACCTGTTTCAAGTTTTCTAAAAAATTTTTCAGCTTTTCTGAATAAGAGTTCCAGACGTTTGTTATGTTTTCAAAAGATTCGTGAATTTGAATGTCTTCAGTTTTCAAAGTTGTTCCAGTTCTGAAAAAATACAGTTGTATTCCAATGCTCACTGTTGCATGATTATTTCATTGGAGAAATAGGTTGCCGTTGACTTTATTCATATGGAATTGCTGCTGTTTCAAGTATTCTAGTTCCGTGTAGTCATCATCTGACAGTGATTTCGGAAACCTCAATTCCTTGTATTTTTTCAAGAGACTAAAAACTGCAAATTACAGTTACAAACACCACATTATCGTTGATGCCTCTTTCGTCAAAGATAGATTTTTATCTCCACATAAATGAAAAAAAAAGCTTTTCTCTCCAATACTTTTCACTGTTTCGTGATAGTACTTTTCCAAGAGTGTAACAAGTTTTGAGTAGACACATTCTCCCTGTTAGATATGAATTCTTTTTTTTCACAGTTTCAAATCAATAATTAAATTTTGATATGTTGACGAAAGTTTAGTTGTATCGACTTTCATAGAACTTCTTTATTATTCCGTTCTTCCCCCTGTTTCAATTGAAAATTATTCAAATGTTACGAATAATTTCTACTGATTAAAAAAAAGAAATTAATTTTGAAAAAATCCTTGGACTTGTTGCACATTCTCTTCTAATTTTTCACTGTTATTTTTTGAATTCTACGAAGATTTCCCGTTATCGCTTTTTTCTTTTTTAATATATGATTTTCACTGAATTAAATGATGTTCGAAAACTATCATCAATTAATTTCGCAATTTTGAAAAACAGCAACAGAAACTGAACTGTTTTTGGCTCTTTATGGACTGAGCGGTGTTTTGAAAAATACAGCGGTGTTTAAAAATACAGCGGTGTATTGAAATTTCAGCGGTGTTTTCAAAAGCCGCTTAAGACAGCGGTGTTTAAAAAAAATTGCTTCAGCGGTGCAATTAGTTCAGCAGTGCAATCGGTGAAGGTCAAAAATTGATAAAATGGCGGTGTAATGGCGGAAAACAGCGGTGCGTTTGAAATCTCATGATGATAATTATATTTTTTCCAGCATTATATTTTTCTGTTGATTTTTTGTTTCCTGTTCTAGTTTCTATTAAACACTTTCATTATGGTAATTTCCGTGCTTCAGTTTACTCGATTTTGTGCTTTAAAAGCATTTCTGTTGAGTTCCCTAAGCCTGTTTTGATGGTGCGCCAACAGATTGAACCCTCGAAAGCTTAAATTGATTGAACAAGGCTTAGGAAACATACGGCCCAAGCGGAGCAAAAATTGATCCGGATGAGTCCCAGAAAATATTTTTTCAGTCCCGGAAAAGTTTTTTGGATTCCTCATATTTCATATGCCCCTATTTCCATGGGTCCACAATCTTTTAAAACTTTGTCCCTGTTATTTCCATGGGTCCCGAAAAAGAAAAAATAACCGGGTTTCGGATAAGAACCAATACTTCTTTGCACCGCGGAAATAGCTATTGCACCGTCCAGGTGACTTCGTTTCTTTGCAACGCCATTTTAACCAATACACCGCTATTTTGTTTTTTTTTCTTTGCACCGCCGTGCTGTCGCGTTTGCACCGCTGAAATCTCAATACACCGCTGTATTTTTAAACACCGCTGTATTTTTCAAAACACCGCTCAGTCCATAAAGAGCCCTTTTTTTCACCTATCAGAAAATTTTCAAAAATTAAAAGCATCTCGAAGTCTGATATTTTCCACTGTTTAATCATAGTCTTTTTTCAAGAATATAACAAGTTTTGAGTGGTTACGCTTTCCCTCTAGGAATCTTTTATTGCAGTTTCAAATCAGTAATCTAATTCGGTTGGGTGGACAAATAATTACTGTTCGGCATGTATACCCAATAATCTCCCTAAGCTTTTTAGTCGTATTCACATTGATAGGACAACCTTATTTTCCAGTTTTTTTCCAATTTCAACCAAAAATTATTCAATTTTAAAGGTGGTAGAACATGAAAAAAAATAATTTTTCTGAAATCACAAAATTAGATACCTCTGGTGGGTTCGAACTCGGGGCCAGACTGGCGCATCACCAAACGCCCTACCGACTGCGCTATGCGGGCAAAAAAGCGAGGCGACCAGGCTTGCCTATAAGTGCCGGAGTAGAAAAAAAGTCCCCGAAAAGTCTCCGCAGACTTTCCTGTTCCACCACCTTTAATGAATAATTTCTACTGATTCTAAATAAGAAATTGAAAAAGTAAGGAAATAATAGTTGATTGACAAACGCATTTTTTTCGTGGAGTATTTTGGATTATAAGAAGCTATTTTCCGTTTTTCGTACTCACATTTTGGTGTTTCAAAAACTGGGCTTTAAAAGAATTGCGATTTTGAAAGGGTTCTAATCACTAATTGATTTTTTTTCAATTATTTTTTAATGTTTCTAAAGTATTTTTCATGAAACTCGAGATTACACAAGTACTTGTTTTTATAGTTTCAATTGTGGTCATTACTTTTTTAACAATCACGAGTTTCACAGTTTGTAAGTAGTTTTTCAAATAAAAACTCTGAACCGCAAGTAAATAATTTTACAGTTTCAAGATTCAAAATAATCGGTAATGCTTGTTTCAGCTAGGATGAACGATCTCTTTCCAGAGCTATTTTTCTGAGCAAGTATATCAATATTGTTGCTGTTTCAATCTTTTTTCTTAATGTTCCATGATGGTGTGTGTTCGATAATCTTATATAATTAGGCCTGTTCCACCGAGCAGTCTACCAATACTTAATTTTTACTGTTTCAATTAAACAATCCAATAGAATGGGAGGATTGAAGATTATTACTGGTCTAGGTTTTGGTATTTCAAGTTTCCTATCATTTTACAGTTCCAGAAACCAATGTTTTATAACAATGCAGTTTTTGGGCAATGAGAATGTTGTTAATTCTGAACGAACTTCATTGTTACTAAGTATATTCTTTCACTGTTTCAAAGTACAAGGTTCATATAATTTCTTGTTTCGATTTTGGTCAGCATGTACGCAAAACATGAAAAAAAATGTTTTCACTGGAGTTAATTCTTCAACCCTTGAGAAAATTTTTTTTTTCTGTTTCGTAGGAAGATTTACAACTTGAAGAGAATTTATCGTATAGTTTGAGACATTCACAGGCTTCAAATCAGGAATGTGCGATGCGCAAGGGTTTTTCAAAGTTTTCTCCATATTTTATCGATATTTTTCCTAGTTTCGAGGTGGAATTTTCTTGAAAAAAGAATTCATCAAGTATTATTGATCGCGATGCTGGTGTACTTGCGTAGAATATTAGTTTTTTTTACTGTTTCACATAACAATTATAATTTGAAACGGATTTATTCTAAAGTGCCGGAAGGATATTAGTTATACAAATCAGAATTTCATGATTTCGCAAAATATTTTCCCTGATTTTCCCCATAATTTTTTCAAGCAGTATTACTTTTTGAGGTAAAACCTTCTGAAAAATGGGGGTATTTTTCAGAAGTTTTGAACTGAAATCTGTCTTCTCTGTCTGAAATCTGTCTTCTTCTTTTCCAAACCAAAAATTCGTGACATCGTAGAATATTTTTTCTGTTTTCTGCCATCCTCAGAATTTTTTCTGTTTTGGAGTGAAACGTTCTGAAAAATGGAGTAGTTTTCAGCAATTTTGAACTTAAATCTGTCCTTTATGGGACTTTTTCATTGCTTCCGAATACTTTCCTTTTTCCTTTTCAAAAATTTTTAGATTTGTTCTGATTCACTGTTTCACTTGTGGAATTAGTCGATTGAACACTTTCTTTGGAATTTATGAAACGCATATACTGAAACAGTTGAAATATTCAGTTTAAAAGTATCCTGCCCTCAACATCCCGAACACTCAACAACTGCTGGATTTTTGTACATACTTTACTTTGGAACAGTAACATTTTTGAGACAGTATGAAAAAATTGGGTTCAAAATTTCGAAACACCACTTATTCTTGTTTCAAACACTATGTGTTAGCGGAGAACTATGCGATAAATGATTTTCGATATATAGTATTTTTATAAAACAGTAAACAAAAATTTCCAATGTTTTGAAATTCAGAACTAAATACAGTATTGAAAAATCAAAAACTGCCACCACTCGAGGTTCAAGAGTGAAACAGTGAATCAGAAAAATCATATTTCGAGAAATTTTGGGTTTGCAGTTTCAACGGGACAATAAGTTATATAAAATTATATGAGAATTATTAGAACTGAAAATTGTAATTCGACATTTTTTGAAAATTTCTGAAATTAAAATGTCAATAAACTTCGATCTTACTTTTTCAAATTCGAAATTTTTGTTAGTGGAATACATAATAATCTACTGTCCCAGACTGTTTATTTCAAAATGTTCGTTTCACTGCACGGTCTCCCAGGATGGAAATAAGAACACGATGAGTTGGCAATTCCAGAAATGTCAAAAAATATTCTAAATTTTCTACGTGTTCAATTTTTGAACTGAAAATGAGGTTGAAGGGACTTAACGCAGCCTGGAATTTGAAATCGAAAATTCTGCCTCCAACATTTTGTTTGCAGTCACGATGGGACTATTTTCAGCCATCTTCCGTCTTTGTACGTTTCATGTGAGCTGAGTTATCATCGTTTTCAAATTTCCACAGGAAATCCCAATTTCGCTGACTCTGAATTCTCCAAAGCGTCAAAAAACTATGTCAATAGGGTGTAAATGGAAGTTATTGACTTGTTTCTTAGGTGTAATGCTAACCTAAGTCATTTGGAGTCAGCGAAATCGGGATTTCCTGTTGAAATTTGAAAACGATGATAACTCAGCT